>JANTOQ010527568.1:0-20186 GCA_027564595.1 Bythotiara depressa | reverse complement strand
ACACGTTTTAGAGAAAAAATCGTAGTGAATATTCCAATATTCTTTGCAGAAATTTCCAAGAATCTTGGAAGATTCTTCAAAGATTCTTGCAAGATCTTGCAAGATTCTTTGACAAAAATCTTCCAAGAATCTTGGAAGATTCTTCAAAGATTCTTACAAGATCTTGCAAGATTCTTGCAAGAAAAGTTCAAGATTCTTTCAAAGATTCTTTCAAGATCGTACAAAAAGATCTTATAAGATCTTTCAAGATCTTTCAAGATCTTTGTAAGATAGTTTACCAGGGAAACCTATAGAAATGATACCATTTGCTATGTTTTGAGGGCTATCATGATCTATATTATTTGTGCCACAATGGAGAATAATGAATTTCACTGTATCTGGATGATTCATGTTTTCAGCATGCCATAAAATATGTTGCGTATGATCTCCACTAATTCCAAAATTCAACACATAATTGTTTAAAGTAACGTCAAACTACATGTCAATCCAGCAACTATTGTGTCACCACTAAGTATAATGGTAGTTTCTGAGTTATTTAATAATGTAACATGCTTTTCATGGATACTATATCACCCAGGTTTGTTATCGCGTCCTGAGGGTATGGTGGAAAGCGAGCTGCTTAAAAGCATTTTTAAAATTAACAATAGTACCAAACCAAACCAGGACTACATGATTTATATTTATAATGTGGATTTTCACCACCTTTCCAATTTTTCAGATTGGGAACTGTTTGTGGTTTGTACGTGAAATTTTAATTTGCAAATCTTATATACTCAGTGACTTAGAAATAGGTGTGATTAAAGTTTTACAAGACATTGGTCACACTATAGGAACAGAACATCCACGGTGGTGAGAATTAATGGTAGTAGTCTGTTCTTTAAATTAACTCTAAATATCAAATTTGGAGGAGTGTGAAAGGCAGTGGTGGGCTGCTCTAAATAAACTATTTTGATCACCCACAATGTTATATAGCCCATACATATGATTGGTTGATTCCATGCAGCAAATATCGCTGATTAATATCTTTAGCAAAAGTGTCAATATTAGTTTTCCTTGTTAACACTCATTGGTTTGGTTGTTAACCAAGGAATTATTAGCCCTTTTAATGCATAAGCATACCTCCTGGTTATATTAAACTTCCCATTGGAAACCTTTATAATTTTAAGAGGAACCAGGAGGTCTTATCGGATTTAACCAAATTTATTTTATATTATATTTCCAATAATTAAGCCCCTGGAAAAAGGAAAATAGCAATGAAGTCAGTGATTTGTATCCTTTCCAGGGATAAAAACTAATTAGACTTTTCCTTTTAACAAAACTGTACACTGCTGGAATGTATTTTGTTCTCTGAAAGAAATTTACTAAAGGATGTGTAATGTTTTGAATATCAATAATATTATGCATCCATATTAAATGTTTTATTTTCTTATCAATCAGATTTTTAGTCTTGTTATAATAATTAAACAGTTTTTTGTAATATTATTTTCAAAACTGTTTGAAAAACACTATAGAAATTCCATAATGGTAGCATACAAAGCATATAATTTATAAAGAAGGAGTAAAATTGAGTGTTCTGCATCAATGACATCCAGGATTTTTAAGAAGAGTTCAAGAAAGAAATATACACCACCTCAAGTGCTTTATGATCTGTAGATAAGAAGCTATTATACCTACAACTCTGTATTAAATTTGTTCATATTTAATCCTAGTTTAAATCAAGGTTAAATTTAGTCCCATTTGAACTATGCACTGATCAGTTACATTAGTTTTAACCAAATATTTAATTCACATATTAGCTCTAATTGGTCTTTAGACAACCAGTTCCAGAACAGTCCACAAGTCCAGGATGTGTGATATACCACATTGTACACTCTGTGGTAAATATATTTAAAATATAATTTGCAAACCTATTTCCATAATGACATTGGTGCCCATGAGATATTGATTGAGTCGAGAAAAACAAAAACAAGCTTTTGTCAACACTTTATTTTTGAAACACAAATACACAGGCATATGCCACCAACTGCAACTGATTATATGATGCACAATTGGAAGAACTGCTACACATGATGATAAGTTCGTTCTTTTCTTTTTAATGTGTTTATTAAAGGAGTGGCTTGGTAGTAGTGGAAGCTGCTTAAAATGAAAAAACTCTAAAATAACTTCTTAAATTTTTGAAAAAGCTCCTTCTGTTCCTGAGATATTTTTTTCTGCCCACATTTAATTTGTTTTCAAAGTAAATTAAGAAAGCATTTAAATGACATCATGGTTGTCATCAAACTTTCATTACAGTAGTGAAAGTTTTCATAAGTGTCGAGCAAAACATAAAAAAGTAAAAACACTTTAAATATTGTTAATAAATATTTTTTATGTAAATAATGTCATTAAGTTCATCATCAAGCAAAATTGCTTATGAGGAATTAGTAAATACTGCTACTTCCAGTGTAGAAGAGTTGGCAGGTTTATATCCATACCAGTTTGAACCTGAACAAAATCTTTCTGGTGAAAGTTAGATTGAGTGCAAAGAAGGATGATACAAATCAGAAATACTACTCATACCATGTGACATCGTAAATAATGCATTTACCTATACTTTTCTTTATGCCATAAAGCATCTTCTACATCATGTTTCTCAATAATAATACATTTGTTCTATACTGTAAGCTGTATCATGTAAATATTTGTGTGGATATTGTTGATTTTTATTGATGAAATAACATGCTGCTCCACAATGATCGTTCCTAGTAGATAATGTTTATGATTGACAGTGGATCCAACGTACTGCTATCACCACATTTTTTACGACTACTGTAATAATATTATAAAACGACATTCCAACTATTTACAGTTTATATCCAATACTAGGAAATTGTTTTCAAATATTACATTATTTATTGCAGCTAACAGTATTCATAAATTTTTTTTTCTGGTTTATGTAGCAAACAAAATGCAGACATGCGGCAAATGTAGCAGGCTGATGAATGAACTTTCAACTTCAAGTGACCTTATTATAGATGAAATTATACCAAATTGTTGTACTAAATTTTTGTATAAATCAAGGACATGATCTTCTGTAACAAAATTAGTGCAAGACATCAGCACAGTTTGGTATATAGGCTATGAGGTGAAGAATGTAACAACAAAAATCCTAGCCTCTGTTTCTTTTGAATGAGTCAACGCTGTGCGTGGTCCCACTATTATTCTCTTACAACCTTTTGTTTTAATAAGTGGAGGAGTGGTTAGTTAAATAAACATACTTAAAATCTTTAATTAAGAAGAGGGCTTGGGTAGAAGAAGAAGAGGGCTTGAGGTAGATTATGATCATATCATAGAAAGTTTAATCCATTACATTTTAACTCTTGCTACTTAACTTTTGATGTGTAAATTTGAATTTCATGTTTTCACATTGATGAGTTTTCCTCTTTTGTTTTACAGTATCTTACTTTTTGTTTCTGAAATTAATTTTTAAATCTGCCAATTCCATCCATTGAAAACTTTCTTTAGTATCTTAAATTTTTAATGATAGTATATATTACTTTTTTAAAGAATTATTTCAAAACCAGCTAAGATTAATTGAGCATGTAGTTAACATGAGGATTAAAGCCTCCTGCCTATTATAAAAACATTATAAATATTTATAATTTTACCAACTTCATCTTCCCTTTCATTTCTAATAACTAAGCCCCTGGAAAAAGTAAATTAGCAAAGAAATGAGTAATGATTTGATTTATTTCCAGGGGGAACAGGAACTAACATTTAAAAAGAAAGTTGGGCAGTAACTTGTTGTAGAGAAACAAGAATGAAATACAAAAGCAGTTTATATGTCTCAACAGAGAAAAAAGTAAAACCAAGCTGACACAGAATAAAATACAGTCGAGGTTGAAGATAATGTCCACCTCAAGAACCAAAATAAAGCTGTCCACTATAGACAGTTGGCCTTTTAAAATAAATATGAAAAATTAATTGGATTGTGAACAGTGATCTTCACAGAGAGGATTTTTTTATGTGACCTTTTGGGTTACTGTGTGGTCAAGTTACTAGAGGAGAAAGATTTAAAATAACACATGTCTGCTGCCACTTGCTTTTGTTCCACTACAAGAATAAGCTTTCAGCAATTACAATTGAGCAATCTAAACCTGCTTTTTCTTTGTAATCATATCCTTATGAACCAAAGTGGCACACCACACTACAATACAGTAGTACACTTAAGAAATTTTGAACTAGAAAGGTATTTACAGCCAAGCAACTAAAAAAATTGTTCCTATAAGGGAGGTTTTGAATTTCATACGTTTGTGGGCAGAAGAAAATCTATTAAATATAAAATAATTAGAAAAGGTTCTGGGGTTTTTTCACATCCACAACATGGTCCTATACTATCTTTCCTTTCAAGACCTCCCATGAATTAATAAATAAATAAATCTAATAAATAAATTATAATATTTTGGTGCCTTTCTCAATGATAACTATTTCAGTCAGTGGGGCTTTGCTCTTTTTAAACAGTAGGTGTTCCAGATAAATAAAACCATAAAGTTTCTAAAAGAATCTTACAAGTTTTTTTTAACACATACAAGAAGGCAGTATCATAAATTCAGTTTTAGAAGAATTCTTTCAGAAAGTCAGAAATTTTAAAAACTTTTTATTGAGTAATCAACAGGTTAAAATTAAAATTAAAATTATTTTTTTAAATAATTTTCAGGAAATCATGAAGTTGTTAAAAGTTTGAATCTTTTGTCTCCAAGAAAGATTGAAAATTGATCTTCATAATACTGATAGGATTAACACTTCATGATTTGTGTAGATTTGAAGTAGGCTGTTAAGTTTTGTGTTTTTGTTAAAATAGATTAACATATTTAGTTTCTATATATCCCAACATCTGTCATTGTTATAATGAAAATAATCTCTTCATATTTTGTTGGGAACTGACTTATTCATTGAGCTAGCAGATTGTTTTAAAGTTTAGAGATCCAAATAATTAGTTTTTTCTTTAAAATGATCAATATTAATTAGGCATAAACTTTAGAGCTTAGGATGACTGCAGTTTCTTTAAGAAAAGAAAATAATTCCACAGAAGGAAATAAATTTGTTTATACAAGTCCCTGGCACTGTTTACTTTCAGTAGATGATTTGCTAACCAGTATAGATTTAGATGGTTATTTACCTTTCTATAAATTAGTTGAGTACTGTGTATGAAGTTGCAAATTGTATCATGAATGTCAAGAATAATAATTTTGTAATGATATATTATAATATTACACTGTTGAAAAAGCTCTGTATTTTAGATTTTATACATGGGTATATATATATTATTCCTTCTTTGGGTAGTATTTACTTGTTTAATTAACACAGCAGAGATAATAATGATGGCAAGGTACTGGATGGCTGTTGTGTTGCTGAAATTCACCACTATACAAAATATGGAGATACACATACGAACTATTTACTTAGAAAATCAGAATTTTCTTTTATTATAATTTTCAAAATTAATTTCTTAAAGTTGAAATCAATGTAGAAGAAATGGCTAACATTTTGTCAAAGAATAAAGAAAGCTCGTGTTTCTTTATATAAAGTCAACAATAAAATACAAGCTGAAAGTAAAATAAATGATAAAAGCAAACCAAAAAGCTATGTACTCATGTATCAGAGATTGACAGAGCTTATAAGAAATCGATACAAAATGGTCCTTATTTTGTTTGTGTTGTTTTTAATCGCTTTATATGTCAGTTGTTAGGTGTTCTCAAAACAATTATGTAATTTAGCACAAATAAATTAGTACATAATGTGAAGTCATTTGATTGTAAAATGTATATTTTCCAGATATGTGACAAAAAAATGTATATTCCAGATATGTGACAAAAAAATGTATATTTTCCAGATATGTGACATATATAATATATATTCCTTTCCAGGCAGTTTTAATAAACTCAAGATTTATGAATTACCAAAATAATTTTATTAGAAATAGTGTAACAAAAGTTGAATCATTATGTAAAATGTGCAAGTTGATGTTGTACAGTAGATGTGTACTAGTGAATACAAAGCTAGAATGTTCCAGTTTTTTAACGTCATCTTTATAAGATGCCAAATTGCAATATTATATTAATAAACTCTGAGTGCACTGAATCAAGATACAATCATATGTGCATTGTATTCCAATTTTCTCTTTCATTCTGTAACAACTAAACTCTAGGCAATAGTTTGCTTGTTACAAAGTTAAAGAGATCATTGGAATACAATGTGCATGTGTATTTTGATTCAGTGCATGCAGAGTTTATTCACAGATTGTCAAGTAACTTTGTAATGCAAGTCAGAACTCTTGCCTTTTGATGCAAAAAAAAATTGTAGTTCATGTTTATTTACTAGGGTATTTGTTTGACTAGCATGCATTGATCAATATATTCACTATACAAGTCACCAAGGAAACAATTAAAAGATACAGTAAGTAAAAAGTTAGATATTTTTGTTAAGGAAAATCTAAGGAACAAATGACTCAGCTTTCTTTTGTATATTTATCAACTACTTTAAGGGAAGAAACATTTGTGGGAAGATACTTTTGCAGGATAAAAAGTCCTGTAAAATGGGTAGGCTTAGAAGGCACCATCACCATCGATCACCTAGTCAGTGTCAGAGCCGTCTTTGAATTGAATACTTATCCATTGCAGGAGTGAGCATTTATTTTATTATTTACGCTCCTGTACATTCCAAAGTATATCAGATTTATGTTCGAAAACCAAATGTAGACAAACGTTTGCGTTTTTGACATTCTTTTCGCAGGAATAAACTTTCTCAGAATTTCAATTTTTGAATATTTAGTGGAAGGAACTTTCACAGATTTAAGGCCAACAAGAAGTGCTGCATGCTTGAATGCAGCACAGATATTTGATATTTTGTTACATTTGTATTTAAAAGGTAGTTCTGTCATATGGAACTTTTACAAGAAACAGAGAAATGTTTTGTTTTTATTGACAAAGTCCAGGTTCTCAAGTATTACATGCACATGCTATATAAGCATTTTACGAGCATGATATGTTATAAGTTTTGAAAAACAATACTGTGAAAATCTTATTTATAATCGATTACCCATATTTTGATAAATTTTCACTTCATAATTTCATAAGAACTACATCATGTATATTGTCATTTACTGGTATGTACATAAAGTACCATGTGAATTGTTTTGGAACATTATAATGCCATTTTCCACTACAAAAAGTCATACAACTTATAGTACACCAAACATCATAGACTGTTTGGAACACATATTTGCACGTACCACTATATATAATGAAGTATTTGTTAATACATTTACCATGTTGTAAATAATATGCAACTTCATATTTTTGTCTCACAATTTAAACGCTAATTTTATGATTTTGCTTTCTTCGGATTCAAGGAGGTATTTTGTCTGCTACTGAGACTTGTATAAAAAGACAGTTTGTGCCATCATGTCTTGATCTAGTCCAAAAATCTATTCCTGTATTGTTTATGGGAAAAGTGGGGGTATTTTTTCAGGGCATTTGATTTTAGACTTTTCTGATCATGCATCCAGATTTATCTAACAGTCTCTCATAGTTTACAGATGTTTCTTATAATACTTTTAATACTCTTATTTCATGATTTAAGACATTGCAAATAAATAAATAAAAGATGGTGCATGCATGATCAGAATGCTGTGGAGAAGTAATGGAGTTGTTTTCAACATTGGATAACTATATAATTCATAACAGGGAGAAAAATGCAAGTTTGTGGTGTAATAGAACGGATGGACGACTTGTACCAACATCAGGTATAAAACATTTTTATACCATCTCTCTCACAGACCATAAAGATCAAATATATTTCTGAATGAAACCTTAGTATTTACAGTCCAACATTTTGAGTGCTTCCCAGCTTTACAACTCAGTATATAATAGTCTTGTGTGTGGCTAAACTGTGCCTTTTAATACGATAATCCAGGACATTCTGAACATGAATATGTAAAGAAGTCTGGAATATGTTCTACTCCAGATCTTTAAGTTGTGGTTGGCTTTTACCGAATGATTGTAATAATAGCACAGTGGATGAGCCATGATACAGTGTAATAATAGCACAGTGGGTGAGCCATGATACAGTGTGTAATAATAGCACAGTGGATGAGCCATGATACAGTGTGTAATAATAGCACAGTGGGTGAACCATGGTACAGTGTGTAATGTTTATTTTACAGTATCTTATATCTTCCTAAAACATATATAAAGTTTTTATTTACACAACAGTACAGTCTTTTACATATACTCTTCTTGCAGTTTGTTTCCACCACGATTTGTCAAGAAGATGATGGAAATGATTGTCTATGAATCTACTTGTTGTTAATTAGGTAGTGGCACAATGCTCATCTAGCTGGTACAGTACATTGCACAACATAAAATTAGCAATGTTATTAAAGCACAAGCCTCATTTAAGAGTCATATTTACTTCTTGTTTTTAGTATAGCAGGTATGATAATAATAACAACATGGTGATAATGAATATCAGTAAACATACTACTGTCTACATTTCACTGTATACTATACATGAGTGCAAGACATCATTATTTTCGGATTTCACTTTGTACTATACACGAGCGCAAGACATCATTCGTTTTCTACATTTCACCGTATAGTATACATGAGCACAAGACATTATTCATTTTCAGATTTCAAATTTAGAATAAGAACAATTCCATTTTCTACAATCTACATAATTCTATACGTATCTAAATCATGGAGAACAAAATATAATTTAAATTCTGTCATTCTGAAAAGCAGGCTTCTTCTAACAAAAGTAATTATAGTTTTTAGTCTGAGCCCCTGTATTGTTAATTATATATTTTCTTCGAAAATGGTCACCTGTGCATTCAGTTCATGTATAAACTCTAAAAGTGCTTTCTATTCACTCTTCCATTAAATAGGAAACAAGAATTAAGTATAACAAGAAGTTGAAGAAATTTTTTGATTTTATAATTTGACTAGATTGCCAGAAAATACATTTCTCAGTTTAAAAACCTAGATTTAAATAACTATCTATGACCGTTAGTTCAATTTCTAAGCCGCTAAAATGTAGATTAACCCTATTTTAGGGGGGGGATATTTTGACCTCGTAAATGAGGGGGAGGCGGTAGGTAAAATTACCTACCCCATGTAACTTTTGTTTTACAACTCCAATTTACATAATATGGGCCTGAATATTTGTCTTGATAAGACGTTTACATTTCTGAAAAATCTTTTTTTTTAATTCAAATTATGTTGACGTAAGCAACTTTGGGGGCAAATTTTGACAAATTTTTGGAAAATAATAAAATAGAAGTTATTTCAAGTAGAAACAATAAAAAATGTACTATAGTATGTAATTAGATGTTTAACTAGTTTAGAAGTACAAAAGATATAAAATTACTGCTCATTGTAGCATAAACATAGATTTTGTGTGATTGTTTTACTCATCTTCAGTTGAGAACATATTAAAATGACCAACATCCCTTCAGCATAATTTAATACATTATTTATAATATGTTGGTAATTAAAAAATATTAAAAGTCACAAAATTTCAGCTCAAACTGACCAAAGGAACTGAAGTTGTGACGAAAACACCGGAGGTGTAGGTAAAATTACCTGTGTTTGACGACAAAGCGATGTATGCAAAGATGAGTTATATTAGTTCATTATTTATTATTTATTACAACACCATTACCAGCTGGCGTGCTTTCTAAATTATTTTTATTTAATTTGCTTTTAACAAAACAAATCAATTAGGGGTGTTAAAAAAAAGCACAAGTTCAATTTCCACGTTTGTGATTTCCCAAAAACATTTCAAACAAACCTATACTATTTAATTAATCAAGGTATAAAATATATATATAGTTATGTTTATTACATTGCATTCTTATTAAAATATAAACGATGAAGAGTGTGCCTTCTGGGAATCGTTTTAGAATACACATGCATGACCTGTTACAATGCTGGAGAAAAAAGTAGATGCTAAAAATCTAACTCATTGTTACGATAAATGTAGTACCCCCTTGAAAGTTTATAATATGCATAAAATTCAAATACCTTTTTCTTTGTTTCAGGGGCAGATTCGTCAGAAAGAAATAAGAAATCTTGTTAAAATGAAATAAGATATAAGACCGCTGACCATATTTATGCATGCCTCATCTGATAAACAAATATGGTACACTAAGCTACCTATCTTACGCCAACATATTTACTGAGAAGCAACGGAAATGTTACACAACTCTAAGAATGGAATGTCCAGTTTTCAATTATTTTGGAAGTAAAAAAAACATGAGCTTGGATTGACAATTAATGATGGTCAGTCATTTTAGCAATTTCGACATATATTTTGTCTGATCAACATGTTAAAAACGACCGGCAATGACCAATGACTGACCGTTATTTGCATCACTGTAGATAACAGTATTTTTTAAAGAAAGTTTTTGCAGCCTTAGAAAATACTCGTGAATACTTTTGTACAGCCAATATTCCAATTTTGCAGCTTCAGAAAGTACCCGCGAATCTTTTTACACAGCCGATATTCTGAATTTCTGGTCCTAGGAAACGTTTAGTGAATGCTTTCGCATGACCGATATATTTCGATTTTCTGGCCTTAGAAAATGAATGTGAATGCCTTTTCATGGCTGATAGTCTGATTTTAGGGCCTTAGAAAACAATAATGAATGCTTTTTCACAGCCGATTTTCTGACTTTCCGGCCTTAGTAAAAAACAATAATGAATGTTTTTTACGCCGATATTCTGATTCTCTGGCTTTAGAAAATGATTGTGAAAGCTTTTTTCACGGCCGATATTCTGACTTTCCGGCCTTAGTAAACAATAATGTTTGTTTTTTACGCCGATATTCTGATTCTCTGGCTTTAGAAAAAGATTGTGAATGCTTTTTTACGGCCAATATTCCGAATTTCTGGTCTTACAAAATGATGTTGAATACTTTTTCATGGCCGATATTTAGATTATTCTTTATAAAATTATAGAAATATAAATTCTTTATACATAAAACATAGTGATGATACATAGTGTATGTAGAAACCAGGTATTACGTTGAAAATCATAGAGTCTTTGCACGTGCGAGAAGTCAATACATCACCAACGTCTGAAAATATTTCATATAGACACGTAATGGCAGCTGGGAATCAACTTGACTTTTTAAATGAATTTGTTGTCTTGTTTATGCAGAAAAGTATAATACATAATATAATAGTTCATTATTTAAGTTCAGTTATCTGGAAGCTGGCATTTATAATTATACCTGTCAGTTATTTATGCCAGTTATATTCAATTTCTCACAAAAGAAAAAACAACAACCTCTTGAAATGATGAAAGATCAACTCACTGTTCTGCCTGAAAATAGTATGTGGAATGAATAAATATATTGTTTATTTGGTTAAAATATAAAAGAAAGAAAGAGGTGAGAAGAGAAAATTGACTCCTAGTTTTAAAGAACAGTAAACAAGCTGCTAAATGAAAAATAAGTTTTCGTCATGTACAATCTGTGTACGCTTTTCTCCATTTATTGCCTTACAAATTGTGAACAAAATAATGTTTACATATGATTGCTGTAGTGGCACTGGAAGTTAAAAAACTGTATGAATCAAAAAAAATTTTCTTGCACCAATTCATTTAAAAAAATATTTACCGACTGACCAACTCTAAAACTTTTTTGTGACTCAGGTTACGTGAAAGAAACAATTATTTAAGGATGGCCTTACTAGACAGATAAAAATATTTCATATGTAACGTATGCCTGAAATTATGTACAATGAATAAATGAAATAATGAATCCTTACTATTAATAGGAACTTTACATAATTCTCTCAGCATAAAATTAAATCAAATAGTAAATTATATGTGCAATGAATAACTCAGCAGACAATTTGACCATTAAAGCACACTCACAGTTTTAGTGAATAAGGAAAGAAAGGAAAGAAGTTTTCATGTATGTTTACATTTAATGTCTATTACTATAGAAACAGGGTCACAATACTTATGTGACGTTATGATTATGTTAAAAAAAGGGGGAGGGGTGTTGCATTGTAAAATTTCCAGGTGTTAGCATACCTTTATAGAAACATTTACTTTCCAAACATTCCTCAATCATTATGTATACACATATACAATAAACAAAATGTTTATTTGTTAAAATAAAAATCACATAGCAGGCATTTTGTCAGCAAAAATATTCAACGATTTACCCAAAGTCAAGTCTGAAAAATCTATGCAAAGGAAGTTGATAAATATTTCACTGTCAAGGGAATCGCTAGATGCTCAAAGTAAAGTATTTCATACTTTGTTCGTAGTAAACATTTTAAACTAACTTGTATAAGCAGACTAAGATTTTCTGTAAATTCAGCTTTTAGTAAGTATATAAATGTTATTATAATACTGTACATCTAAATATTATAAATATTCCTAATAATAGTAATACGTACAATTCCAGGTATTTATAAGATGTCACTGTACCCCTTGTACATATGTAAAGTATTTTTTATAAATGGATCTCCTGACATCCACTTGATTATGAATGAGGGAGCAGATTTCCAGGTCATTTGTGTGTTGTTTCCAGACATAGTCATATAAAGCCATTCTGATGCTATCAATCCTCCTCGTCAGTTTGGTGCATAATTTTGAGCAACATCGTTTCTGCTGTCTTTACATGATACCCAGAGATGACTTCTAAAATAAAGTTAAAGCGATGTAAAATTATTGCCTTTAACTGACCATATGAATGAATGAATGAATAAATACAACAATATTTCAACACAGTTCTAAAAGCATTATAATTACAAGTTTCCTGTTTTCTTTAAATTGTAAATTTGAGTATCAAATTGTATTCCAATAATTTGGATGGACTTAGAAATCGATAAAAAGTATTAACAGAAATTTACAGAATGAATTTTCTCAAATCAGTGTTATACTAATTTTACTTCTTTTTTTCTTCTGGAAGGATGAGAAAATCTAGGGACATTTTATGGAACTGTCAAAACTGTGCTGAATACGCTGAATATTTCGTGAGAATATATTTCAGTAATATGCATTCTAGAAGTTGCTTTGTAAAAATTGATTGGAAATTCCAAAGAGTGATATTATATTTCCTTCCTTGCTAAAAAGTACAAAAATATGTAATACCGTTGGTATATTCTGCCAACCTACAAAAGTTAGATGCAATCTCAAGAATAAAGTTAATAGAAAGATGAATGTGCCTATTTTTATAAACTTCTAATCTAAAAAGTTTCAAATTCTTAAACTTGAACTTTATATGCATCTAAAAGCTTACTTACGTAAAATTCCATCCAAATGACAGACATCTATCCAAGTCTAGTAAAAAATAATAGTTAGCATTGTAGCTGCTAGCACCCACATCAACTAGATCAACTATTGGAACTGCAAACACATTTCAAAATTTGATCTTTGTGTGTATAGTCCATATGATATGGAAGCCTGTGAAATAGAGCTGTTTTCAAAACACTCGTATTTTAACAACAGTATAATGTTTTTTTTACAGGGAAAAAGTAATTAAACTTCTGCATATTTAAGTTAGACATTTAATTGGAATGTTTCCACTTTTATTACAACAGGAATAATATAAATGGAATCCTACTGTACACCCCCAGTTTATTTTCCCGCCTCTTCTTCTGATGCAAAAATAACAAAAAGCTTTTACATTCAAATTCTCATTTACGTGATTGTGTCAATTTCCTAGCAAACGAATGAAAATAGCATGCTTCTTCATAGAGCATAGTAAAGTAAGTAAGTAAAGGTGCCTTCAATAACTTTTACAATTTTATATACACATGCAAATAGTAACATGTCAGCTTTCTAGCTGTGCAGGTAATAAGTATATGAATATATATATAATATAATAATATATTATATTGTATATCTGTCAGCCCTGTATTTAGAAAAACCTATAACCATGGGGGAGTGCTTAGATATGCTGTTAGTTATTAATTTCATAGTGAAATAATCCCATGAGGCGACTCAATTAAGGTTCATGGACGCAAAATAATGCTTATAGTTTTTCACATAACTTCTGTTACAGCATCGATGTGCAGGTTTTATTTTTCATGCTTACCTCATTTTATTTACTTTGATTTCTTTGGAACATTAGATATCAATATCTTTGATCATATGTCGATATCTTTAAATGCACATCGATAACTTTGAATGCTCATGGAGATCATCAGTGTCTCCAGTGGACACATACATGTCTCGGCACAAGATTTTATTAAAAATTTCATTGGAGACATTAAATGTCTCCACACGGTGAAACTGTGAGACATCAGATGTCTCCATAGGGGTTGTGAGTTACAAATGTCTCGCGAAGATATAGTAATGACTCACACAGAGACATTCAGGGTGTTAGCCAGAAAGAAAATTCTAGATTGCCTAAAACGATAAAAAACTGCATTGTTCTGAATTAAAAACATCAAATTAACACCAAGTGTACAGCTGTATTTCTTTAACATCACCTCAGTTTCTGATAACAATGTGATTCATGAACCATTTATAAAATTTCAAACACTTTGTTTTGATAACGCATGTTGAAAAATGGTTCTTTTATGAATATTTATTACTGAGCAGAATAAAAATGTAGTAGTATATAAA
Source organism: Bythotiara depressa (assembly GCA_027564595.1). NCBI lineage: Eukaryota > Metazoa > Cnidaria > Hydrozoa > Anthoathecata > Bythotiaridae > Bythotiara > Bythotiara depressa. Next base: position 5,556 of record JANTOQ010527568.1, on the reverse strand, counting down.
GTAATATGAAAAAGGTAGATGTTAAACAGGCTTTTACTTTAATTTTTGAGCTAGCTAGCACACTGAGTAGGGAAATTCCCCTAAATTGAGAAAATGATGTTATACAATGATGTTATACATCATCTCTCAGGGCTGGCTAACACCCTGACATTACTATATCTGCACAAGACTTTATAAGTGTCTCAAGAAACGTATCTCCTAATGAGACATTTATGTCTTTCAGTGCTGACATATTTTGAGATCAGCATGTTTGTCTGAGTAGATTTAGTATTTTCATTTCATCTACGTGTAGATACTCCTTTTAGACAAGCCCTGTGACTTCAGCTTGCAGTGATTATGCAATGATTGGTCATCTCTCATGATTACTCTATCTATGTACATAAGAGCATTCTTCAAATATTTGTTTAAACCTGGTAAGGGAGATTCAACACAACTTGTTTTTGATTAATATCTTCTTTCAGTTGCTGGAGGGTTGGGTCATGGTCATTGGCAGTGTTGATAGTGACTTCTTGTGGAAGTAGTTTCTGTGTCACATGATCTATAGCCCATAAGGCTTTCTCATGATAAACATTTCAGTCACTGTTGGGTGTCTGGTTCCTTAATCACTGAGAGTGGATTTCCTGGCTCATATTTGACACTATTAGAATGGTAAAAGCTTTTTGCTATCAATTATGAGATAGGCCAAAATCTGAAAAAATACCATGTGTTACTAAAGGGCAGGACGGAATAACATTTATAAATATAAATATATAAGAAACTGTTTAAAACATTGGTTATAAAATTCATAGTTTATTGATCTTTATGCAACTATATCATAGATCTTGAGCTTGATGTTAATTATGATTTTTATTGTTGGTTGGTTTCCATAGTTTTGATACTTCCTTGTTGTAACTATGTACATTCAGATATGGGTTGTATAATACATTCAAGAGTTAATATTATTACTAAGGCAACATATAAATTGAGCATCGTTATTTCAGGATCTTTAAAATTAATGTTAGTATTGAGTTTTGATTGTTTCATTCCTTGATTTCACTTACATACCGTAGACTCATGTATAAGCCCACCCATGTATATAAGCCCATCCATAGATAAGCCCAACAAAACTTTACGCTTCCGACCCTGCCATAGATAAGCCCACCCATAGATAAGCCCAGGTAGTGAAATCTGGAAGAAAAAACATGGCGATGAAAGCAGTCTGGATGATGATTATACAAGTGATGATGATGATGACTGTTTTATATGTATTGTTTAAGTCTATAACACTTGTTTGAATCGTCTCATTTAAGAAAAAAACACTGAAATCGCAAACCTGAAAAAGGATTGTTGTTGTTCTTTAGTCTTTCCACTAACGCAAACACGGTGCCCATAAGCCCATCCATGAATAAACCCACCCATAGATAAGCCCACCAAAGAAGCGCTATTTCCATAGATAAGCCCTGGGCTTATACATAGCAGTTTACGATATTACGAACTAATTACTAATACATGAAATGATTACATTTGTGTACTAGTAATTCTTTTCTCTAAAATCAAAATTGAAAGAAATACAACTTTAATTTGTAATGGTTAGAAATCTCCTGTCCGCCATTGAAGAAACTGTAATGTTTTATATCTCCATACTAAACATTTATGAATGTTGTTTGTTGTATCTGGTAATTTATCAAGCTATGTATAACTTGTTATTGTTTTGTCACAAAACATTGAGACTATTAATATTTCAATGTACTGAGATGTTTGTATTTTATATTTAAGGTGAAAAATTGGAGGAGGCCTGGAACCCAGTATGCAAGGGATTGATATACGGAATTGTAGGGAAAATGCAAATTCTCCCAGGTACATAATTTTTTTCTTTTGGTGTTTTGTTACAACTTTTATATCAGTAGATTCTTTTTTTTGAATGTTTTTCTCTCTATTTTATTTTATATGTTGATGGAAATGTGAAACCATATGTTCTCCAGGAAATACCTGTCCATTTTGACATTAAAGAGAATATCTAAAAATAGGACAACACTGATGATGGGTTACCTGCCTCTTTAGACAATATTATGATTTCTTTTTGCCAGTAAACTCTGTTAGAATAGTCTGTCTTCAATAATACAGAATTTTTATTCTCTCATTTTATTATTTAGTTTCCTGACTGATGCCTAGTTTACTCAGGGATCGAAATAACGGTCGGTGATCAGTGAAAACCGATGGTATATGAAATTCACCGGTTGGATGACTTTACAATTCTACTGAAAAAACCGGTGATAAATATAGACATGCCAATAGAAATTTTCAAAATTATGTAGGCATAGGAGTGTGGGTGTGGGGCAATAAGCCCAAGGCCCCCAAATTGTGGTGGTCATACTTTTCTGACTACTTGAAATGCATAGATTTGCATTTTAAACACTACTTTACCCCCTCCCCTGACAACCACTTGCCTTGAGAACTTGCATGAGAACACAGGCCTCACATACCTGACCTGACACACCTAAAAAAAATCACCAGCGACAGAAAAAATCCTTATTTCGATCCCTGTTTACTAGTAATTTTATCAGGAGGTTTTATTTATTTATTTATTTCACAATTTTAACCAACAACTAAAAATCTTGCCAATCTGAAATTATACAAGTTTGTATAACATGAGAGCACAAAAATGTAATCTCCTCCAGTATCCCTTTATAAAATGCCACTAATCTATAGATAGATCCAGGCCTGGAAATTTGGAGCAAACGATCATTTCATTTCCACATCGGTTACACAAATCTTATTTCACGTAAACGAAGTTTCGTTTGTGTGGCAAATTATTTTTCTGTCTAATTCTTATAAATAATTAATTTCCTTCCTTGTTAAATTCTTTAGAAATAATTAATTTATTTCCTTATAATTTATAAGTGGTGCAAGAATTTACCGCCAGTTCATCTTGATTCAACTCATTAAACATTTCTTCGTCACTTGCTTTGTTGCATGCTAGCTGCATCACGCCATGTATTAAACTCAATGCATGTCTGACTCCAATTTCTGTTTTCTTTTGTTCGATGTTTTGAACTATGTCTTTTTTATAATAACGATATAAAAGTCATTCTTCTTTCTTTATATGCCCGGCATACGCGTAAGAATTCTTTTACTTTTGTATTTGTTAAGATTAATGCACATATACACATGTACCTTTCGTGAGTAACTATTTTCAAAGAGGTAGTATATATAATAATAAGTTATAAAATTTAAAGTTATCCAAAAAAGTTGCGTATGAAATTTACAGTATAAGTTTTCAAAAGTTAATCATATTTGTCTCCATAAGAAACGTTTTAAAACAACCTGTGTTAAAAAGAAAACAGTGAGTTACTTCTGCAATTATAACCCAGCTGTTTCATTCATTCCTGTGTAGCTGTCTGTTTTATTTATTTTTTTACTATTAATTTAATAAACACAGTCTTGGTCATGAATATTTAGACCCTCGTGTAGCAAAGTCACATGCCATATCCTCTGGGCGCGTGTGGTGAAAATCATTAAGCTGTAGCCCTTTTTTAACATAAGAATTCTTCCTTTATATCATGTAAAATCACAGCAAAACAGTTTTTTAACGTAAGAAACTATCGTTTGTAGCTCGTAAAATCACCTAAAACCATGTTTTAATGTAAGAAATCTTTGTTCGTTCCAAGAAAAATCGTCGGAAAACAATTTCTAACATAAGAAATCTTCGTTCGTAGCACGTGCAATCACTTCCAGACAGTTTTTTAACGTGAGAAATCTTCGATAGTAGCACGAAAATCGCGGTAAAACAGTTTTTTAACATAAGAAATCTTAGTTCGTAGCATGTAAAATTGTTGCAAAAAGTTTATTAACGACATAAATCTTCGTTCGTAGCACGTAAAATCGCAGCAAAACAGTTTTTAACATCAGAAATCTTCCTTCGTAGCACGGAAAATCGTGGAAAAACAATTTTTTAATGTAAGAAATCTAGGTTCGTAGAACGTAAAACTGCTGTAAAAGCCTGTTCTAGCGAAATAATTCTTCATTCATATCATGTAAAATCTTGGTAAAGAAAAATGTTTTAATGAATATTTCAGCAACACTATGATTATTAAACCTGAAAATAATTATGAATCCCCTCGGCACTAAGTTAATGATATTTTAAACAACTTTTTTACGCTAACGATCATTTTGTAAAACTTTGAGGATTATATAAATGATTAGATAAACGACTTAAACGAAAACGATCGTTTATGTACAAATGAAATTGCTAGTTTTGGGTAAACGAACTTTCGTTTAGCAACAAAAGCAAATTTCCAGGCCTGAGATCTGTTTCTTCAGGTTCTTCTTGGAAGTTATAACACTAATCTATCTGTTTCTTCAGGTTCTTCTTGGAAGTTACTTGTTGTAAGTGGTCGCCATTTTGTTGGTTACTTACCAGGAGGTGTGGAAGTTTATTGTATCAACAAGATAACTGTGCTGACCTTGTCAAACGATGCTTCAGATGTAAATGAAATGGAACTTAATGTATGTTCTTGTTAACTAAACACTATATAAGCAATTATACATGGCTTTATATAACTATTATTCAGCACAGTGTTTGTGTGTTATGGATCTTCTATTCACTGATTTAATCTAATGATATTTGTCTCCCCCATAGAGTTATTTTTGGACTTGTAGTGTGAGGAATTTGTAATGTGTTTTGTTAAGTACATGGCTTGTGTTATGTTTAAGGTTAATTATTATGTCATATTTGCTACAGCTCACAAAGGTCACATCAGCACATGGCTATTGCCAGTGTAAATGTTGACATTTCATACTAAAATGATATGCTATGCTGACGTGAATTAAATTTCCTTTATTTATATTTTGATACTATTTTTATGAAATGAAAGATACTGTTCATCCTATTAATAACATACTGTAAAAATTCTGATTATAATAGTTTGTCAACCAACCCAAGGTAAAAACAAGAAAGACTACGTCTTTGACATCTGCCAGTTATCGCTGGATCATTTTAGTTGCACTAGATTTCAGAACTATGCTGTTTTATATTTAATATTGTAAGCAATTTGCTACAACACAGATGTTCCTATAAACTGTGTGCATGCTATAAGCACTAGCGTGGCTGTAGCAACATTATGCTTCAAGACTTCTTCACTTTTAATCATGATCAAGAAGTACTGTGCTCATCGGATAGCTTGACTGCTGTTTAATTAATAATTTTCTTTAACTCAAGCAGTTTTCTTAGTCATTTGAACACCTCCTACTTTTCCCTTTAGTATTCAAATTACAGAATGTTCACTGTACATACTGTATCGTTTTGAGATTTTCCATATAAATAATCAACTTTTTCGTATATTACTTTTTTCAGTAGAACCATGCTATACAGTAAGTGGACATAATTTTGTAAGAAGTCTAAATTTCACACTCTTACAAGTGTTGTTTGTTGCAGTTTATGTTCTTAAATCTGCTTTGCTCAAATTTCACTTGTTTTGGCTTATTAAAGATATTAATGAGGCTAAAGCCGGATTTCCACTTAAAAAAATTATACGCGTATCGACACGGATCGTATCAAAACTAAGCATTTGATTGGTT
>JANTOQ010527346.1:0-11029 GCA_027564595.1 Bythotiara depressa | reverse complement strand
GAGTTGTGTGATTGTCTGTTTGGTTGAAAATATAATTTCCGTTGCTTGTTTAGATGGATCTGGATTAAAACTCATTTACCTTTGATCAGCCCACTCAGTAATTAACTTAAGATCATTATTCAAAATATTTGATGACCTGACTCAATGTTTTAGTAGAGGCCCTACGGAGAAGGGTGTAATTGAACTTTAAATTCGCCGAGCCTAGTTGTAAACTTTAATATGTCCATTATATTCGCAGAGTCTAGTTGTAATTTTTGAACGATCTCCGCCGCATTATACATATTCTTGCAGATAATAATGTATTTTGTTTCGCGCTCTATCCATAGGGTTCTGAAATGTTCCACACCGGTATGTTTTTAGACCAGAAACACCAATCTGAAAGCCATTTTTTACATAAAATAGCTCAATTTGTTTACAGACATATTTATATCACGATATTGATATTAGATGTTTAAGTATACTAGGGCCTTGAAATAATAACACGTAGCTTGTACTAGGAATAGTTCATCATGGTATGGCAGGAACTAAATATTGAGGGCATTATTACATTATTACTGCAACCTCAAGTTATGTTTGAGCTTCTCTTCCTGGCACAATCAGGGGGGGTGGTGATAAAGGAAAATAAGTTTATTGCGTGTATTTTTTTTATAAGCTTTCAACAGCTTATTAAGCCTTGGATTTTTGGGGCTGTTCAGAACTTTACCTTTGATAAAGACGTGCAATAACAATAAAACTTGTAACTTGGCACATAATTACTTCGGGGCAACACAAAACGTTTGGCCATATAATTGTTTCGATTACGTCATCATTGTGCTGATGACATCATCAAACCTTATTTCAAACGGTATATAATATCATGACATCAAAAAAACAAATTTTTACCACCTGATGAGGATCTAATCCCAATTGAAGAACTAATATTCCAAATAATAAAATGTTTGTATCATTTTTCCAAGTAAATTTTAGAAAAATTCACAAAATTTCGGCCAACGGATCAAAATATATTGCAAAAAAACTGACATGAGCTATGGTTCCTGCGAAGAGAGTTCATCCTACTGTGAGAGTGGAACCCCTAACCTTTGGGTGGTAAGTTCATCTCACTCACCACTGTGCCACAGCTCCACAAAGAGTTGGTAAACCTTTTAAAATTATCTTTTTGTGAAAAAAGGGCACGAGTTCGCACTCTTTATAAAAGGATTTGGAAGGCCTCCCACAAACTTCCTAATAACAACATAACAATCATGTGTAATGACAGAAACATACTTACACATCAACTGTTCAGGACGGAATCACAAATCCAAAACAAAAATAAACGCGTAAGCAACAATTTGATGAAGAATAAATCACCAAGAATGTCCATTAAGGGTCAATATTAAATGAAGATAATTTTATTCCGTATTATTATAAGTAAGTTAATAACCACGCCACTTAGTGGAACGATTTTCTTGTTGGTGCGATTATCAACTAATGTCACGTGCCATTATTAAATCCGGGAAGATATTATCATTTCTCTTTAATGGGATATCGTGGGCATACATTTAGAGAAGATAAAGAAAAATATTTATACACATGTCTAGTGAAAGAACTTCAATTACACGTTCAATCTATCGTACCAACTAATATACAATGGTACTACTAATGATTCATTGGTATACGATCGTACCACTATTAATATGTTCGATCTCGTGCAACTTCGTTTCCAGGGATTAGTTATTTGCTTTCAAGAAAGTCATTAAATTTTTCCTTTGTCTATTCAGTTTTATATTCCCAGTTCAGGGGGTGATGTACAATTTGTTATCTTATAATGATATGATATATTTTCAGGCCCGTCAGAGGAGACTGGGGGGGGAGGTCAGCTGTAGCCTTTAACTTGGTTGTTTCTTTCTAGCTAACTGACATCCCCCCACTTTTTTCTAAAACTTTCCTCTCCATATTAGGAAACTTTATACCAACGACGGCACGAACTCATCAGTCCCCTGATTTATTATGACATCTACCTGAAGGATTTAAAAGTTATGCTACGTTTCTAGAGGCACTTCCCTCGTCAGAGTGGAATCGATTGCAGACGAGAGAACCTGAAATAATAAACATTATATATCTGAAAGAGAACACACGTAATAAAAATAGGTAATTAATTATGTGAATGTATAATTCACCAATGAGTGACGTGTTTAAATATTATTGCAATCACCAGTGTTTACCAAATCATGTTTATTAAAAAATATCGTCAGGCAACACACAGTCGCGCAGGATTAGCCTTCAATAGAGATTTTTATTGATGTATATTTATATTGATGCTCTTCTCCTCCCTTGCTTTTATCAACTTTATTCAGACTCCAAAGATAAATATAAAAATATAAATATTTTATTGAAACCATAGGATAATGGTATATAAGTGAGCAACACAATAAACATTATAAAAAATGCAAAGAAGAAAAATATACAGTTTTAATAGCAGTGATCCAATTTTCATAATAATGGTATGGGCTGTGAGAGCATATCAGCAAATACCATAAGAAATACCAAGGTTAACTGATTCCCGGGAGCTAAATATAATGATGTGATAATATCCACTCTTCCTAGAAATCTCAACACCGCATCTTCCATGTTGAATGAAATGATACTGTAAACGGCTCATAGTGTCCCGCAAAACAAATCATTGGTCATTTTTTTGTTATATAGCTTTTTCAGGGAGTTTTTATTGGAAACATAATGTAAAATAAATTTGGTTAAAGCTGATAAGACCCCTGGTTCAAAAACAAAATATACATTTTTTCAGAAAGCTACAAAGATTTATGATATTCCACTAAAACGTAGTTATAAATAATAATACAAAAACTAAAAGAGAAAGAGCTATAAAATTTCTGGAATATGCTAGACGAGAACTTAACTTAGAAAAGTACGGAAACCCATTATGGCCACTTTTAAATTCATCAATCTTTACCTTTCGATTCCGGGATCTTTCTTCAGGTTTCGGATGGATTTTAATTTCGATTCTGGAATCTAACTTCGATTTCCGGATCTAACTTTAATTCGGGAATCTAACTTCGGCGCCGGCTGGCATTATTAGCGGTCACCGAGGTATTTACAAAAAGTAATTTTAAAGATAGCAGCAACAAATAGTGAGGTAAGTTGGTTTTGCTTTTGTTGGTTGGTTTTTTGGCGTTCTCTGATATAAAGTCTGGCTATAATTTAGCAAGGACCGCAAACGAGGATAGTTGCAGAGTTATATAGAAACATGGAACTTTTTCAAAAAGAAAAAAGAAAGAAAAGCGGAGAGAGGAGTTTATTTTTAGTTGCTTTTAGTTTTACTTATTTTTAGCCTTAAACGATGCCAGGTGATATATAAGAAAGTATATATCTGTTCTTGAGAGTATGTTTGGATAATACATAGCTAATATATCTAGCTGTCTATAGCCTCAAAAAATGTTTCCTCGTTCCACCACACGTTTGTATCTAGCTCAGTAGGTTTAGTAGGTAGCTAGTATGATGTCATCGTCATTCTGCTACTGTTTAACTCCACTTTATAAACAATTATGAAATTGGTTTATATTTAAATCACCACTATTTTTGACAATACACCTTGCCCAGTCTCCCAGATAAAACAAGCCATCATTAATGCTAGGGTAAACTGGTAAGAATTTGGCTGGAGAAAACTTTTAGAAATAAATATTTTCCACGTTCTATAATCATATAAAGTTTTACCTATCTATATACCTCACTTTTTTAACCACCATCAGCATTTCATATGTTTTTACTTAAACAACTTGAGACATGTTATGATTTTATTAGAGATCACCAAAACATTTCATAGTGAAAAATTTTTTCTCCCATTTTCCAAGGTGCTTACAGTCAACGCTGCTTGAATGTGTTTTGTTTTCTCATTTCTGAGACATTTGTTACGCTTACCAGCTAAAAAAAAGTGAACATTATTTTATGATACCTTTCATGCTAAAGAAAGGAAGCAACATACTTAAGTAACAACACGTTTCAAATAGTTGTAAAATGATTTCATATATCACATCTGTCTTAAAATCGTTTTGATTTTGATAATGATGCGGTTTATTTAGCGTGACCATGAACATACTCACGGTAAACAGAAAAAGTGAGGTGGAGGGTGGCAATGTTTCTCTATAAATGTTATCTTGATTGATTCTGAAGGTGAATTTAACAGCTCACATTCGAGGATGTTTGATAATTGTACACAAAATAATGTTTCCTCGTTCATTCAAATTATAGTGGGCCGAAGGTCAAAGGGGTCGTGGGCAGGGTTGGTAAACTAAAATTATCCATTTTGTGCATGTTTTTAAATACAACCGGTGCATCGTGTTCTTTAAACAAGCTTTGGATCAGGTCTTTAATCTCATACATCGTGATTTCTTCTTCTAATTAATTTGTGTTTTTTTAACCATAATTAAGCAGTATATACTTACGAAGAGAGAGAAATTTATGAATTACGAAAATGAAATTACTAAGATATTATAAAATATTATAAAGCTGTGGAGCGTTTAAAAATACGTGTGCTCTGTATCACGTGTAAAGCCGGCCGGATTTTGACTAGGTGATATTTTTTTGCGCGGAGCGACTTTTCTTTTTACTCCACACGGACAGAAAAAGAGTTGAATAGTTGAAAAAGATGCATTGTAAAGCGATATTTAACAAGTAAAAAATATTTCTGCAGCACATATACATTTTTAATCGCTCTCTCAAAATCTAGCTCTGTGTTCGTTATATTTTGTAGTACAGCACCGGCCTGCTCAACATCACGGTCAGTCGAACTTAGTAAATCAGACATTTGTTGCTGTTGTTTATTCGAAGCAGTGTGGTAACTTTTAAGGCTTTTCATGTTTTTATGGCCACTTAATTAGGAAACGTGCATTGGTTGTATCGTTATTCAGCAACGTACTTATACATGTTTTTCGAGCTGAGATCGATTGCCAGTTGAATGACCCAAGATATATGATGCATCCTTTATGAATTTTCCAAGCAAATGTTTACCCAGTGGACGGTCAAAATACCATATATTACTCTTAATTTGGCCCTCTGGAATCATCGCCAAGAAGAAGTGTGAGTCATCTTTTTTACTATTTTAAGGTCTTCTGCTTGTAAAGAGCTCATATATTTGAAATGAACTTATAGGTCCTCCCGTTTCGTATGCGTTAGGATTGAAACTACGCTAATAAGAGTAGCTGTTCTCACCAGTCCCAGTTTTGGTTCCTCTCTCATTGTCCTATTCAGGAAATCTTCCTCCATTTACGTCTGTCTTGTATATAATGTCTCCAAACTGAAGCTTTCGTGATTCGACTGTTTCCCGATATCCAAAATAGATAGTTACCTTCCACCACATGGTGTTTTTGTTCCTTTGTTTACATAAATAGTTACCACATTGGGTTGCTAAGCACGGGAGGTTGTTATGGCTCTATAAAAGCCCGTCTTTGTCAACCAATCAAAAAGCTCTATTTCCCGTATCGGATCGCTCAAAATGGCTGCCAGTTAATAAAGACTATACTTACATTTTACAGAGCAGATGACAAATCGATTCAAACAAATTAAAGTGCTTTCAGCGAGTACTAATTATCGTGAATGCACCTTTCTCCAGTCTCAAAAATAACTACTCCTTTGGTGGGTGTTAAAAGCAGTGGTAGTGAAATGTGATTCTTTCTGTTTCAGAAACTTTAACTGAGTATAAGAAATTGTAGGTGTCAAAAATAATAATATGGAAAATTCAGCACAGTAAATTATTGCAAAATAGTTTCTCAAAATCAAGTCGCAAAATTCAATTCTCGCAAAATAACTATTCAAAAATTTAAATAGCAGGATTTTATAATATAATTCCAATTTTAAGAATAAAATCGGAGTAATGTCCTCACCCAAAAATTACGTTATTTATTGATCATATCTTTTAATCTCATTAGGATATTCGAGATCACCAAATAACAGCCGGTGGATTTTGAACAAATTCATATCGTGTTAGACACAAACCGTTTCGTGGTGGATATCGTGTACGATAGTAGTGATAATATTTAATTTGTTGAAAAATGAAAAGAAAATTCATCTCATAAAAAATTGTATTTAAAATTGTCATTTCCCTAGTTCATATGCTTCGCGCCCTTATATAATTATTCAATTTTATTTCATGAAATCTTCCTGATCTAATACTGGATTCTCCCAACCCTTCTTCACAGAAGAGTGGAGCTTAAACCTCCATCTACCTCTGCTTAAAGCTCTATTTCCTTAGCATAATTTCCTCTTAACTTTCCGAGGTTTTCAAAATAGTCTTGTTGTAAAAGGTTTGCCATGTAGAACTATTAGACCAGTTTCCTCTATTTAGAATAGAAATTGTATTGAAAGTATTGTATTGAAAGTCCTGTAGCATGTACCCTACTTCCAACTTTGGATGTTGACGTCGACCTGGTAGAATGGGATTTAAAAATATATGGATTAGTACAAGCTTTATCCACCCTGCAATAGTTGATTTTACCACCTCTTTATGTGGATGCACATAACTGTAGTCGATTTATTTGTCCACTATCCCTCCATTTTGCAGACCTTGCTAAATATCAATCCAGAGTGTAAACAACACACAGAGATCTGTTTTGACTAAACTCATGAAAACAATAGAAGGCGATACCTTACCCTTTTTTCAACTTTTAAATAGGTTCGAAATTTGACAGGTATAACTTGAACAAGATTTAACCACTTACCTTATATCTAAATAATTAAGTTCCGAACATCTAGTAGCTGCGGTGAGGGATAGTAACATAACACGTTTTACAATCAATAACTTTTCAGAAAGGTTTGTTGAATCAAGGATCTTTAAGTAGTCCAACACCTTGTCTACATCCCATATAAAATTATATATAGGTTTTGGAAGTGTATTTTTAAAAATACAACCCAATAATGCACACATATTAGATTGTTTTCCGACAGTAAAATAATTTATTTCATCATGATGTGCCGAAATAGTAGATCTGTGTAAATTACACCTATATTCAAAATCATGCAAATCAACCAAACAATCTAAAACATATTTTAAGGGACTAAAAATGGATCAACGTACCGTTGACTACACCAGCCAGATCACTTATGCCAGGCCGATTCGTAAGAAATTAGATATGAGTTCTACAGCTTCCTTGTGTTCCTTGAAACGATCCATATTGCTAATTGAAGGGATTTGTTTTCCACCAATGAGTGGATCTGACCCAAAGTGTTTTTATGCTAATTTCTGTGTTGTGGAAGAAGTAATAAATCCTGTACTGACATTTGTAGTAATACCATGTTTGTGCTTGTCGTAACAAAATTAACTGTGATTTCACTTTCCTGACTTTTGCTAATATAGAACTGTAGCAGTAGATTTTACAGCTTTGTTGCATGGCATCTGTAGTTTTTCTGGATCTGGTTCCCGGGACATCTAAGCTGAGATCTGATGCGAATAGATACATGTCCGATGTTTCCCACTTTTGACAACTCATTAGCAACACTTTTGGGAATTATTTTCGCTGTGATCCCTGCAGTTTCTTGATTCCCAGTCTGCTACAACATTTAATTTGCTTGATAGGAACTCTACAGTAATTATGATTCTAGGTTGTATTATGTATGACCAAATCTTCTTCGACAGATCTAATATTTTCTTGTTCTGAGTACCTCCCATTTTAACTAGGCAAGGTGGGTGTGATGTGTTGTCCATTCCTATGTGAATTGAGTCTGGTTTCTTTACTTTGGTGAATGTTAAAATGGTAAGTTACACTTCCTTGAATTCTAACACTTGTATGTTTAGACACTGTTCCCTCTGGGACCATGCACCCCCTGTCCCCTAGTGTTGACAACAAGCCCTATTTTGGGTGCATCTGTTGTCCGAAGAATATCCTGTTAAGGAATTACTAAACTTTTTCCATTGCATAGCGTTAACTTTCCTATCCACCATTGCGATTTTTCTATTCACCATTGCAATTTTTTGTTAAGTCAAGCAGTAACATTTGGTAAAATGTTTTGTAATTTAACCTGCGGAAGAGACAGTGACATTTTTACCAAGGTGATTTTAAAACCTCCTTTTTTGTACAGAGTCAATCACAATCACAAGTCCTAAAATCTCTATGGTTTGAGTTGGACCTAGACTGGATTTCTTTGTGTTGGTAACAAACGACCGATGTTGCAGGAGGAAGATCAATGTGTCTCGACTTTGAATGAACTCTTCCTTAGGCTGTGCCATAATAATAATGTCGTACAGGTAAATTATTACACGAACATTAAACCGCCTGAGAAATGATAGGGGCACCTTCATTATTTTGTTGAATATCAATGGGGCTGGGCCCAGTCCAAAGCAAAGGATTAAAAATTCGTAAAGCCTGCCGTGTCATAGGAATCTTAAGACTTCCCTTGACTCCTGATTTATATGAATTGTAAATATGCATCTTTTAAATCTATTCCTTTTAATAGGTGAAGACCTTCCCTTTTGAAAGGTTAATATGGAATAAGGCTGTTCAAGTGTTTCAGGTGTAATTTTTAAGCCATTTTCTCAATAAATTCTCCAATTTTTTCTTTCAAAATAAGTGATGGCTCATAACATTTCTTAGCAATGCCCTTAGCAACGGGTTGCAACCGTTTTAGTGACGCTTAAGGTAGTAATATGCCAGTTAGTTTGATCCATAATCATTCACTTACGCCACTGTGATCGGTTAGCAGCAAAAATTAATCTAATTGAGTTAGATTAATTAGCGTGCCACAAGTAAAGTGTAAGCTTTTTTATGAACAAGAGTTTATTGATTAAACTTTTTCAGTTTAGACTTAAAACGCGCGGAACTTGGGTAAATTTGGCATATTGGTACTGAACTAACCGTATTCCCAATGCGCCCTCTCAAAGGCGTCGGGCGTACTTCAGTTGCTTCAGAATGTGAAGGAATAGGACGTTAATCCGTCTAGAAATGGAAAAGTCTAAGATTTAGCAATGAACGGACAAAGCAAAGAAAGATGTTATAGTTCAGGAAAAAATGGGTCAAAACGTCAAGATTGTGGTGAAAGAGTTTTATATAGAATTTCATGTTGCCAGACTATTCAATTTTCAGAAAAATGATGGTTTTCAGGATGATCAGGTGGCAATAAGTCGTGGGACCCATATACGTTATGAGTGGTACATACAAAAAATGACTCAAATTTGTAATTTTGAAAAATTTATAATCTTCATTTTATTTAGTTCCACATGGTCTAAGGCAACCAAATTCTCACCATATATCAATATTATGATAAAGAAGAATGTACTATGAAAATAAATTGCATATGTCACTTGTGTGTATTTTACAGACTAGATATTCACAAAAAATGCTTTCTTGAGACTCAAAATCCTTGTAGATTTCGACTCGTGTCCTAGAAAAAATACCTGAAAAATCGTCAAGTTTAGGTTAAAATATTTTTAGATCGACATAGTTTCCAGGCAGTTTCAGGTGGCAAAAAGCAGTTAAAGAAATATACATGGGGGTGGGGGGGGGGAGGGATGTGTCCCATTAATATTTGTAATTTTGAAATATTTGTTCAACATGATGTAGCAAGGAAACTCGATATATGTTGGTGTTATTATAAGAAAGATTTTACTGTGAAAACGTTTGTATATCACTGTGTGTATTTTACAAACCAAATATTCCAAGAACTTGTGTTATATGAGACTCAAAATTATTTTGCAGATTTCAACTTAATATGTGTCTTTTCCTGACAAAAACCTATTCAATGTTCACAACAATGTATGCTTGTTTCTATGTTATATTTCGTCAATAAAATTATTTACAAGTATTGTATAAAGCTACGTAAATAAATTACAGCATATCTAAGGTATAAAACTTGTACAAGTTGCAAAAATTTTTATTAGTAAAGATGACAGGAACTTGAAGAAGACTAACGTCTTATCACTAAGTACCTCTTTTGCATGATTAGAAGAAGATGGAACTTAAAAAGCTAATTAGTTTTGTAACTTATTAACTTTATTCAATTAAATTATTTTATTTAAAATATTGAAATTTCATTTTCATAAGCAAAACGCTTTTGTTTTACTTGAGCCTGAAAATTGATTAGGGAGACTGTTTGTTTTGTGTCAGAGTCTAGGAAGTTATTCCATAGATACGGACCTCGGTAGGAAATTGCAAATTTTGAAGTTACAATTAATTTCTTTGGTAGATAGAAGTTGTTGTGACAAAATTTTGTTGGATATTTGTGTTGTACACATTTAAATTTATCTTGGAAAATACTTGGAGCAAGTTTGTGTTTTGATATGAAAGTAAGAGTTAAGTTTTGTAACATGTTAAATTGATATAAATGTAGAAGAGCATTAAGAGATTTCATAAACGGTCTGGCGGGTGCCAGTTTGTCTACATTGTAAATATTTCTATATGCATGTTTTTGAAGTCTTAATAGTCTATTTAGTTTTGATTGGCTTGTGCTATCCCATGCTATGTTTGCGTAGTTTAGGTAACTGTGGATAAAGGAGAAGTATATGCTTTTTAGACATTTTTGATTTAAACTAAATTTGGCTTTATATAGAATACCTATATTTTTTGAAATTTTATTTACTACAAGGTTTATATGATTTTTCCATGTTAGATTTTCATCCAATATTACGCCTAGGAATGTAGTAGAGTTTTCTCTTTTAATGATTACGTTATTAATTTCAAGTTGAGGTAAAAGTAGGGGAATAGTTTCACTTCTACTTAGTTTATGGAAGAAGATGTATTTAGTTTTATCTGTGTTAAGGGATAGCTTATTAGCGGCGAACCATTCATTCACTCTCACCAATTCCACATTTACAGTTTTAACCCTATTAGGCCTGGGCTTTTTGGGGTTCCGAGATCCTGGGGGGGGCACATTGTGCTCCCCCCCTCATTATCTTCCAGACTATAAATGTATATATACCCGGATTTGGTACATACATACCCCTAACCTTCCTCTATCATTTGAAACTAAAATGGCGCCGTTAGTCACGTGACTTTTGCTGACGTCAGCATTTTTGCAACCCACGTGCAAAATTGTGTTTTTTGACATTTTTCAT
>JANTOQ010527235.1:0-11030 GCA_027564595.1 Bythotiara depressa | reverse complement strand
TCATGCTATTTCAGTACCAGCTTTACTTCAAAACTTGTGAAATATATACAAAATGGGCGCTAAAATGACTAAAAATATGTGAAAATTGAGCAACAATGCAATGCTGGGAAACATAGATATGACACAATGAAGACTTTTACATGCACCAATCAGGATAACTAACGAGTGAAGAAACAAAAAACTCAAAAGTTAGATACATTGTTGTAAATGGATTGTCTACTAAAATTTTAAACTCAAGTTAAACTGATATAAAAGAGTTTTGAAAATGATAAAACAAAAGATTTTAACGGTTCTTACGAAATTAAGATATTAAGAGGAGAGTGAATATCATAACATCACATAAGTGTGTGTTCAGAAATTACATATATATATATATATATATATATATCACGTCATCAATTTCATCTATGAGGTCATCAAGCTCAAGCAGAACTAATTTCAGAAGTGAATATGTTCTGTTTTTCAAAATCTTTAAATTTCAATATATTGTGAACCGTTAAAGAATTTTGCATGAAATAAAAGGATGGTTTTATTTTAGTTTTTCAATTTCTCGCAGATAATCCGCGAAAATCCGCAAATCCTTAACAGCCATCTTTCATTTAACCCTTTAATACATAGTGTCCCTGGAAATGAATCAAATTATTGGACATTTCTTTGCTATTTCTTTTTCTTTTTTACCTCTAGCTTGGGTAAATACTTAATTACAATATTGACACTGATTCTCTCGTTGCGAGTATAATGATTATTTCCTCGATAAACACGCGACAGATAGAACATGCGATTAGTTAATTTTTGTGTCACATCATATGAATCAATTGATTGGCTTAAAAAATCATTCCTTGTAGTACAATCTTTAGGTGCGTACCTGTACTCCAGTGAGACCGATTCCAAGTTTATTATTTCCAACCAGAGGATTCGAGAAAGCAATCGTCATGATTTGGTCATCCATCATGTAGTCTACGTAACCAGAACAACCGAATACAGAATAGTCCGATTCATAACACAGCACGGTTTCGTGCATTCCACTTGCTATGTTTCCAGGCCAAACAAATGAATTGGCTAATTCACCGTGAATGAAGTAATCTTCCTGATAATCCATATTGATGCCACTCTCGTTTGTAATCGTGAGCTTTACGCAGTTGCCTTTTACCATTGTTTCTTTACTACAGTAACACATATAGCATTAAGATTTGTTTCCTCAATCGGAAATGGGGGAGAAGGGAAGAAACTTTCGCATTCTCAAAAAACCCCACAAAATACTTTAAATTAACGAATGTCTGTATATAATGTTTTTTACAGTTACAAAATATTGAAAAATAATGGAAAGAAAACGGCTAGAAATCACGATGCTGCGAAAGTCTCTTCTATTCATGTATTCAGTAATGCATTATCAACTCAAGATAAAATAGTTGAAAATGGTCACAATTTTGTAACTTTCGGATTTCGTAAAACATTTCCACGTACATTTTCTAATTATCAGTATAACAAAGTTCATTCTCCAGATAAATGTTTCTATGAAAACAATACTACCACAATTTATGAAATAAATATTGTGATGAAAATACATACTTAAAGAATGTAATCCTTTCTTATAAAGTCTGACGGTGGACAAAGAGAAATGTTTCCTTCATCAAGAAATATCAGTATAGGAAGGATGATATTTCTGTTCTACAATTGCTCATAGAGTTACTTTTTCAACTAAGGGAGGAAAGGGAAAATAGTTTTATTAGTTTTAGTATCCCATGGGATAGGAGGGGTTTAATATTAGCTGACTGGTAAGATATCGGAGCTGCTCGCCTGTGATAGATAAAAAAATTATGTTTCTATGTTTTCTCTAGGAATCAGTTTAACCTTCAGTGCATAACCATACCTCTTGGTTATATCAAACTTCCCATTTGAAACCGTTTAATAGTCCTTTTCATAAATAAAATTACGTAATCCGTGAATTACACGAAAACGAGGCGTTGGTTGTTGCGGAAAAACAAAATGTCCGAAAATGAGGGGGAAAGCTTATCGCTTGGACGACAATGTGAAGCTTATGGTTGCTTCAAGTACTTATATAAAATTGAAAATGGAGCGCGAGTAGCAACTGTCAACAAGCTTTTTAATTTTCCTATAAACCTGAATGGGAAAGATGGCTTTAAAGTTACGAGCGCAACCAAAACATTTTCCTTCTTCAGAGATATACATACCTATTAGTGGTACACAATGTAGACTATTAGCAAATGCTAGGACTATTCTTCATGCATGGAATGATTATCAAGTTGTGAAAACCCTAAAGGCACCCACTGTTAGGGTTTCACCTAGGAAAATGCAGAGAACATCACTGCAACTAGATACTGTTGAATCCCTAACTATGGAACATAAGTAACATAATTACAACACTAATAATATGTACCTATATCAAATTGGATCAGCTTTACAAAGGTTTCTTAGGGATTCGGTTCCAAACAGTACTGTTGAAAGACTCGTTCTGATTTTGTCTTTCCATGTAGGAATTTAGATAGCAAGGATTCATCATGTAAATTCTTAAGAGCAAATGCACGATAGAATCTGCAAAATACCTAGGTCATGGAGCCATATTTCTGGTGTTTATGTCAGGGGTAGTTTTCATAAAATTTATTCACTTCCCAAAATTATAAGTCTACCTACTGCAGTTCTAAAGATATCGGCATTTGAATTTTGGTTAAAATACAAGCCGACATTTTTCAGACCAGGTTTAGAAGCTTAAATAACTCTCCTTTAATTTCTTGGATTTGCATAGAATTTGGTACAGACATAGATACTATTAGAACCTACAAAAGCATGCATGAAAAATGTCATGTCTGTATCCATAATGGCTGTTGCGACAATAAAATTATTTTTCCATATCACCGGTATCTGGTCCTGAAAATACACGGGAAAAACCATTTTGAAGTATTATTTTTATATATTCTAAAATTGCAACCTATGTGCTACAACATATGAAAAATTCACCAGGGATGTATGAACAGTTAACTAGAATCAGATCAGAAGAAACAACTCATGTGAGTGCTACCAGTGGATGATCCCGCATACCGGTCTTCTAATAGGTCTTCATGGGGACATCAGGAGAGAATGCGCACCGTTTGGGGGCCTTCCTCTCGACGGATTCTCTGCGCACCGGCCCCCTCACTAATGTGAGGCTCCACCTATTATCTCTACTGGTGTGTTGGTGTAACGTCTCACTTCTCACTCCACTCTTCATCATTTCTTTTCAGCCATATCCAATGGCTAGCTTTTTCATCCGTTTCTTGGATGTCTTTTAAGACTTTAGTCACCTTCCTATGGGTCAGTCCTAATGTCAATAACCATCCTTTCATTCTGCGACCAACAAATCCTCTACAGCCTATCTCCACAGGAAAGTGAGTAGTCTGCCATCCAGCATCTTCCAAGTCATTAACAAGACCTTCATAACGATCATCCTTCCATAATTGTGCGGCATCAATGTTGTCTTCGTGACGCACTGTGAGCTCTATGATGTTGACGATCTTCCTCGCTTTACAAACAATAAACATATCGGGTTTCTTCGTTGTTGGGATTGGGAACTGCATCTTACATCCTGGCAAATCTGCCGCTACTTCCCATGTGCCACTCCATTCTTCTTTCTCTTTCATCGATATTATTTTCTGTTTGATGTAACTCTGTTGTCCTTGACGTATGAAGGTAACGTTTCGTTTGGGTGCAAATCTCTTCGGTCGCTTTCTAGTATTGATGTCATTGATCTGGGCAGTAGCTTCTCGAAACAAAACTTTCAATACTTCGTTGTGTCTCCATGAATACCTGTTCAGAGCCAGGTTACAATTTGAAAGAATGTGCTTCAGGGTGCCTTTCTTCCCGCGTCTTCAGATATTTTCCATCGTATTAGGTTTGCGAGAGATGGTAGTACATCATACGTTGATCGTATCAAGAAGCTTGTTCTTGATGTGTTCCATTCCCAGATCTCCTACCATCCTATTTTTCTTTCCACAACGTTTTCTTCCCATCTGGTCATCTGTCCCGGTTGAGCACATTGTATTAGGTGAAGTTCCCTTTTCTCTGCTTCATCATCCTTGATGCGTTGAATAACTGCTTCTCTGCGTTCTCTTTGTGACATACACGAAAAACGTTTGAATGGTTCACTTACGATTCCTTTCCGGCTTTTGCATGTCGTTTCGACCATGTCACATTTCTTTGTCTCCTCTTGAACATTCCATTTTCTACCAGTTCTTACTTCTGGCTGGTAGGGTGCTATTGTGTTGTCACTCGATTCTTTCTGCATCATCACGGTCCGCACTTTACCTGTCTTGTATATTTCAACAATCGATGTTACTGGAAGGAACATTTTTATCGGTACAGTGCGAAATTATTGGTGACTTTCGGAAGTCCTAACCATTTCCTGATGCAGACGCTGCATTTCTTCTCGATGATTTCTACTTGCAATAGTGCTATATCATATATCATCAAAGGCCATGCTAGTCGTGGATAAAGACCAAATTGTAAGCACCAAATCTTATACTTGCCAGGCAACTTTGACTGGTCAATAGCTGTCAGTCCTTCTTCTGCTTGGTTCATAACTTCTATGTCACGTGATCTGTCAGACAGCGTACCGGCATACCACTTCCCCAGACTCTTCACCGGTTCTTCTTTCACCGTCGGTATGGGCTCACCAGCTATTGAGAACTTGACATCCTTTTGGATACCTTTGCTGAATGTTACAATTCGAGATTTATTTGGTTTAAATCTCATCCTTCCCCATGCCACTAGTGAATCAAGTCTTTTGAAGGTATTTCTCATTACTTCTTGGTTTCTGGTCAACAAAGTGATGTCATCCATAAATGCTTTTTTGGGTGACTGAACCTGACCTACTTCTTCTAGGAAATATGTAGATTTTAGCAGCATTTCCATAACCAACACAAACCAGATCACAGAAATAGTACAACCGGCAGCAATGCCAACTTCATGTCGATGCCAGTCGGTTGTAAATTATTTTGTTGTAAACCGCATCTTGAAGTTGCTGTAATATCTCTCTATTAATAGCTGTACTTTTCTTGGTATATGGAAATGATCCGAGGAGCTCATGGGGGAACAGATCCATAGGCATTAGCCAGATCAAGCCACACTACTGACAAGTCTTCTTTGTTCTTTTTTGCATTCTGAATTGTGTCCCGTATTGAGAATGCATGTTCGACACACCCTGGAACACCAGGGATTCCAGCCTTCTACACTGTTTCATCCACGTATCCATTCTTCTGCAAGTATATAACCGTTCTCCATGTAAGAATTCCCATGAATATTTGCCATCAACTTTCAAGATGCTAATAGGTCTAAACTGGCCAATCAGTTCTGCTTCTACTTCTTTTGGTAGGTAAATCCCTTCCGCCTCGCACCATTCATAGACAAGTTCTCCTTCTTGCCATATATCACGAAGTAGGAGAAACAGACAATTAATCTCAAAGTTACCCTAAAAATCGCTCATTTTTCTTAGCAATACCTTAGCAACAAGGTGAAATAACATATCAGTTGACATCAAACAACTGTAAAATTCGGTTCCCAATATGTTTAGAATATGTTTTTAAAATTAAAATCATTTAGAAGTTCTAGGAACGTCTTTTTCTTTAAATAAAATCAATTAATCTTTCAAAGCTTCACTAAGGCAACGGCCTTGGCAACATTAAGAGGTATATGTCAGGATTAGCAGAAGCTTCCTCAATTTAATAGCTCATGCCGACACAAAGCATAAACTTACAGTGGCTAGCTATTCCACTGCTGAGATTTCCTATTGAAGTGATTTGATCCACACCATATCCTTGACTGCTTGGAGTGGCAATACATTTTTCCTTGTTACAATCAAATATGGTTTCAATTTAGATACAAACAAAACATTTTCAGGATTATTTCAAAAGGCTAGTAATCTTTCATTTCATCATGTTTTAACATTCACGCGTCAGTTACACGCTGACTCTTTGTGTTGACACTAAGACATTGACATTTTCGAGATAGTTTGCTAAAATCCATATTGAAAAAGGAAAAAAGGCCCTGGGAACAGGTTTTAGATCAAATGTTATAATCATTTTCCCAAAAATTAAAGAAAAAATATGAATCAAAGTCTCAAATATAATAATTTCAAATTCTTGAATATACACAATCAAGAACAATTGATTTTAATTAATTCGCGCTGGTAAGAATAAAACTCACATAGTTCTTACAAATGTTGATGAGACATGACGTGTATTTTTGGCAGCATAATTCTAGTCAGATGTTCCTGATCCTGATAAATACTGCTCTAGCCATTTATCTCTCAACTTCAGCAATTTGGAGCACTGCTTTCATCTAGCTAGAAGAAGGCAGTGTTCCATAGTTGCTATAGCAACTATAGTTGATGTTGTTCAAAGTCTTGGTGTCTTTTGAGGTCACTGTAAGTCTTGAATGTCTTAATGCACATCTCTTCAGTACAAGGATACTCATTGGATTGTTTCTTCTCCCTTCTTACTCTACCATAAGATCCACAGTCCACTTGGAAACGGATTACTTCTTTATATGGTGGAACCTTTGGACAGCCAGAAACCTTGAAATGTTTTCCCTCTCCAATCCATGATACTGCCACACATGATATTCCATACATTTTCCAAAATCATTGTAGATGAATTTCAGGGCATGTATCTTTGCAATATATTTTTAATCTGCTTTATCCGTTCTTGGTGCCATCAAATCTCCAATACAGCAGAGTTAAAACCATATAAAGCCGTGCTTGAACGCAAAGCTTCATTCATCTGTTGAGCATTCTCGATGTTGTTACAACGTTCAATAAAGTAATTAATTTGTTGCTTAGCTATCGCACTGTCACAATCACATTGATCTTTTCCAGCTTGTCACTCATTAAACATGATCTCCTTGAACTTGAACAATGCGTTAACATTTGGCCAATGTGCTTTCCAAGAAAACAAGGTTTCATTGTGTTAACAACCTGCATTGTCTGACTTGTCAACTAAGAATTAGATGTGTGGAATATTTTTATTCTGGATAAAAGTAGAGTCATATACTGATTGATAAATAGCCATTACTGTTCCAACATTCTGTGTAGCTTTTCCAACAAATGTGATATACGTCCTCTTCTTAAGCTGCTGTGTGTTGCTTCATCTCGGAGCACAACACATGATGCAAACAAATATGGCGGATATGACCATATATGGGAACAATAAGGAAATAAGCTACAATCTTAAACTTGGTACACTGGGACAACAAAGGATACTGAATCTAAATTTTCAAATTTTGTCCAAATTTTTGGTGAAGTTAAGTGACTTTATTTAAAAACAAAGAGGTTCCTAGAACATTAAATGATTTTTATTTAAAATAAATCTTTGGTATCAAATTTTACAATTGTTTGATGGTGATTGACATGATATTTTCCCTTCTTCAGAGCCATTAAAACATGCTATTTTGGTAGGAAGTAATGAAAGCTTAAATATTACTTATTATTTACATTCAGATACTTTACTGTGCTTTATGTCGGCATGAGCTATTAAACTGAGGAGGTTTCTGCTAACCCTGACATGTACCTCTTAATGTTGCTAAGGCTATTTCTAAGGAAACTCAACTCAATGATTTTTAGTGAAGTTTTGAGAGATTAATTGACTTTATTTAAAAACAAGGAGGTTCCTGTAACTTCTACATGATTTTCATTTTAAAAACATTTTAAGAACCAAATTTTACAGTTGTTTGATGTCAACTGATATTTACCCACGTTGCTAAGGCATTTCTAACATTGAAGGGTAGTCCTACACCTGACTCATAGTCGTGTATTCAGTTGGCATCATCAGCTTTAAAAATACATCAACTCACAACTTAGCAATTTCTCTTCTCTTTGTGTTGTTATAGTCATGCACTTCCTCCTGATTTGACTACCTAAATTAAAAAATTTGTAAAGACTGACCTCGTTTTAAAATCTCCCATGGCCATGTTAAAATTGTGTTTGGTAGTAATTCTAAACCATATCAAGCAAATTAAAAAAAAAAAAAAACAAGCATTTTATTTTAATTCCTAAAGCTGTTAAATTTTAAAAGTTGGATAGCTCAAATGCGAAACAACTTAGCTAGCTAGACATCCTACAACAGCTAGCTACTGATAAATAGTACATATGTTCTATTAGAGGCTGTAACCTTGTTTTTATTAGAGTTTAAAGAATGTTTCCGTGAAAATACAAAACAAGTAGGAGAACAAGGAATAAAGAAAAACAAGACCAAGAAAGAACCACCATTGACCATAGCGCCATGTTTAGCTAGCTAGCTATCTTCCAGCTAGCTAAATGCATAATAAAAAGAGTCCTATTTTTTCAACTGATAAAATAACTTACCTATATCCTGAGAAATAATGATTGGAACTTCCTCTGTTTAGGAAGCAAGTAAGTCTGTAAGATTTCCAGTAACTTCAAGCGACATGATTTCAACAGTTTAACAACACGCCTTGCTACGAACTACACCCAGGAAAGACTACTTTTCTTGATGTTTACATCACGCTGTGGCTAATTATAATAAAGATATCATGCATTTTAAGAAAACCTTTAGCAATATTCAGGGAGAGATGTGCTGATATTTGTTATCCCCAAAATTTTATGAATATAAACATTCTTACCTTAATTTTTTTAAACAATAGATTTCCTTACATCCATCGCCTCGTTTTCATGGTCACGCCTGTTTCAAGCCAGAAACTATGTATATACATGCGCTAGTTTTCGTCGTTTAATTTTCAATTTATAAGGGCTGCCTCGCCATTCCCCCGCATCAAACTCGAACACTTCTTGTCAATTAAATCTAACATGTTTCATCATATTACAGTTCTGTGGATGTAATTTAAGCTATAAACACAAAACTAATTCGTGCCACAAGACATTTCCTTTCTCCTGGTGACTTCTGGAAGTGCTGCTTAGGTTTTGATGAGTGCTGAAGTCAAGATTTTAATGGCTGTGTTTCTGCTCCACATTCTTACAGTAGTACATCTTCGAGAGCATTTTTAAAAGAACTCAGAGTTATCTGGAAATACTGGGAATGCTTTTTGTAAAGTTTAAGGGTTATTTAAAAACCTTGTTTAAAATTCAAGTTGCCTTCAGTTTTTCTCTTCAAGAAAACGACATTGCGAATGTGGTGATTTGGAAGCTGAAGTGAGAATTCGAATTTTATATGATACGCAATATGATTACGTGTTATGGTAAATTGCTACTGGCAAGTGTCTGCATTTTGTAATGGAGAGTTTTCAGCTAATGTTTGGACAGCTAGCTAGCTGTTAGGCTAGGCTGCTAGTCTAGCTCTAGTTATTTTATTCTTTATTACCAAAACTGCACTGTTGGAGTAAACATTTTTCAAACATCTTGCTGAAGATAATTAAATACCAAGAGTGAGTTGTACTAGGGATGGATACCTGAATAAATTTTAATACTATTTTTAAGTTCTAGGATGTTTCATGTTCTGAGTGTTAAATATGTTATAGCATAGATTCCAATGTAATTTGACAAAAATTATACTAAAATATATTTCCAGTTCCTATAAGAACAAAAAACTCATGTTAGGCATACTTTTAGGAAAAACATTCTCTGGTCTGCCATTCCTTTTAATTACAAAATATTTATCAACTGTCATCTCAATCGAATTTTTCTGGTCTCGATTAATCAAGTCAGATTTAAAAATATTGCGTCTGCGTATTGGTAAAATTCGAAATGAGCAAGTCATTATGGAATAAATCTTAAATTACATCCACGCGGGAAATAACCTCCTTCAGTCAAAGTTTTATTCTAGATCAGTGGTTTTACTTTAATTTGAGCTAATATTTTTTGATTTGTTAGCTTAAAATAAGAAATATTCTTAGCGTAATAGTTTTTATCCAGCTAGCAAAGCGCTGATAATTTTATTTAGCTAGCGTAGCGAAGTACTTTTATTTAGCTAGACCGGTGCTATAGCAACGTGGTTTTTAGCGTAATAGTTTTATCTAGATAGCTAGTCTTTTTTTAGCTAGCCTAAGAAGCGTTAGCTAGTAGCAGCTTAATATTTTTTAGCGTAATAATTTTTATCAAGCTAGCTAAAGCGTTAGTATTCTTATTTAGCTAGCGAGCTAAGCGTTAGAATTTTTATTTAGCGAGTTGGAACTTTCTAGTTACTAGTTACTTTTTACTAGTTACTTTTTACTAGTTACTAGTTACTAGTTACTGTTTATTAGTTACGACTACTTGGTAATTGCTAGTTACTAGTTAGAATTTCTGGAACGTATGCGCAGACATTTTATTATCTATCTATACGTAACCATGATTTTTCATATAATGAGATTAAAAAGTTTATTCGTGCGCACGCGCAGATAAGTTATGCAATATATAATGCATATTAAATCGGAATTAAGTGTCGCAGTAGATGGTTTACAAAGGAATTTGACTGTCTATCACACTTTAGTTTTGAAATTACATAGTGCGCATGCGCAAACCTTTTGAGTATAGTTTACGAGATTTTGATAATGAAATAAGTGTTGCTGATGCTGATAATAGATTTCAAAGAAATGTGACCGTGTTAAATGACATAGTAGATATTAGAAATGCACTGTACGCTTACGTGACTATTTTAAGCAATATCTATGGCATTTTGAGAAAGAAGAAAGTTTCGCTGACAATGGCTTGTAAATCAACCTGATATAGCTTATCACATTATGACATTGAACTTTATTTGTGCGCGTGTACCAACATTTTAAATCACATTGATTGTATTACGAGGTAGAAAACGTATCGGTGACATTGAATTACAATAAACGTGAGTATCACACATCACATTTAGTGCGCGTAATGAACTGTTCCTCACAGAATGCCATTGCGCATGCATGAATGTTTTCGATTGGTTGTAAAGACTCACATGGTTGATCATAAAGGTACAAACATTTTAAGCAAACTTTATAGAATTTTGAATGAAATATATTCCTTTATCTTTTACTTCTGGTTCATATTAGGAGGTGCTCAGCGTAAGTATTATGTGGTTAAAGCCATTACGAAGAAGGTGATCTTG
>JANTOQ010527124.1:0-11030 GCA_027564595.1 Bythotiara depressa | reverse complement strand
CCCAACCAAAATAGGGTTAAAGACAATAAAGGTGAAACTCCTTAAAGACATCTACGGTTAAAATCCTAGACACTAAATTAAATTACTAGCTAGATCTCGTTGACCTAGCTAGTTAGTTATGGCTAGTGTGAGCTTGCTCCTAGCTAAACAACACACTCATAAAATTACAGTATTCAGCCAGTGAGCCCAGTGAACTCCTAGTTGAGACAGAAAATCGGTTGGGTCGTTCCGATAGTATCTTACCACAAGTAGTGAGTAAGGAACATAGTCAACATTACAACTCAACAATCTAGAAAGACGAGCAGACCTATGCCCTAAATGTCGCTCGCTCTGCAAAATTACTCAGAGGTAGATTTTCGCCACTCTTCTCCAACTAAAAGAGACCCAGTAAATCTCTTACAGGTCTGTCTTAAGGAGACCACAATCTCAGATATCTGTGCTTCCTCGATGGGAAGCACGCCTCCTAACAGATACAGCATGCCCTCTCACGCATACAGGTCATCCACCCCAAATTATGACCTGATCTCTGAACGAGAACAGAGATACCTCAAACGTGCGAGGAAAATGGCAGGGAGCACAGTAACCTCTCCTGTTGCTTCCCTCCCCCCATATCAACCTAGTTCACCAACTATGACCACACTAGGCAAGGTCAAAACACCGTTGAACAAATCACACATCGATCGGGGCCTGCCATCGGCACGTCTGGAATCAAACTCCAACAGCACCAATATGTCAACTGAGCCCCAGTCTGTTCATGCTCAGATGTCTCAAGTCACAAAGCAAATAATCCCAGAACCAGTGATATATGACAATAACACTATAACAACTGGTTCAGGCCATCCCCAATCTAAGCATCCAAAGCATTTCCATCTTGCATAGGGGAGGGCTCCTCATCAAACCCTCTGAAATACCAGACGTCAACAGATTGCTGAAAGGACCCCAAATTGGGGAACTGGGTGACTCAGTATATATACACCTAGCACAGACCAGCCAAAGGCAAACTGACCTCCTCGTTGGTTAAGTTTAAACTATTAGAATCACCTGACAAATATATGATGACCTCAATGTACGTTGAGGTCCAGGGGATTCTCGTGCCGGCTATATTTATAGATAAGAACATAGCTCGCTGCTCCAAATGCCAGGGTCTTGGACATACCTCTAAGGCGTGTAGAAACAAGAAAGGTTGTGTACGCTGTGGGAACGGGGACTTCCTTGTGTGGGAGACTGCAGGAAAAAACACCGACGGTGTGCAAACTGCAATGGGGCCCACAGTGCGGCCTACAAAAACTGTCCCACACTAAGAGCAAGATAACGCGAGTCCCTCTACGACAAGAGCAACAGATCATATGCTGAGGCATTTTAATCTGAAAACGAACACTTACGTCACAAATCTCTAGCCAACCAGGACCTCGTATCATCTAGTCAGCCACAAACGAGTTCCAAAGCTCAGGTGGAACTGATAAAAACACTCACAGAAGCCCTTTTCAAGGAATCGTCAATAAATGGTGAGGCCAGATCCATAATAAAGAACTGGTTAGCTAACGTTATAACCATCATTACAAAGTCAGTAGCGGCCAGTACGTTCACTTCAGTCCTCAATTCGACACCATGAGCACTCTTACTGTCTCACACATCAACATCTGCGATCTAAGGCTGCAGAACTAAACACATTCCTGAACGAAAACGATCCAGATATCGTATCAATTAACGAGACCTTTTTGAAGCCAAACATGAAACGTCCATTCTTCCTAAACTACTCGCTCTATCGTAACGATCGCCCAACAGATCACAAAGGGGGTGTAGCCCTCCTAATACGTAAATCCCTGACACAGCACTTGGATGTTCCAGTGGTAGACTCCACTACCCTTCAAAAAGTGGAAGCGATATCAGTAACACTCCTCTCAGACAAACAGACCATCACGGTGACCTCACTTTACTGCCCGGATGGGATGTCCATCCTGAAGTTCTAGTTGAAGTAACCATGTCTTCTGCATCACATATTGTCTGCGGTGACTTCAATGCCCGACATCAAGCTTTCGGCGACTCGCTGAAAAATGGCAGGGAAAAAAACTACTCCCCGCAATTCTGAAAGCTAATCTATTGTAACAAACGATGAATCGCCAACGAAGTATTCGGAAGCCCATGGCACCGAAAGCATCCTAGACCTTGTTCTTATTTCACAAAATCTTTCTTCTTCCTTCTCCACATTCTATACTGGGGATGATTTGGGTTCCGACCACTTTTCGATCACGGCTACCTTCAACCAGACCACGCCCAGAAAAAAAAACACAGGAAAAACATCACAGAATTCCATATGGTTAACTGGACGGAGGCAAATAAAAGGTTGACAACAAATTTCAATCAACTAACTACGGACCCAAACCTCCACTGTTCAACACGTCTTGACCATTTCGCCTCGCATCACCAATCCTCTCTACTGGAGATCTACAACGAGATGCCTCAGAGGACTGTCCTTGAGCTATCGACTAGCCTTCCTCCCGGTATAATTGATCTAATACATGAACAAAGGAAGGCAACAAACACGAGACCCTCGCCTCAAAACGACTTTCAATGCCCTCCACAAGAGACTCCAAAAACAAATCAAAGCCCACAAACAAGCCAAGTGGCACAACTTTTGTGAGGATATGGAACTCCAGGAGAGTCCTAAGGCGTGGGAAAAACTTAAGAGAGTCTTGAACCCCAGAAAGAAATCTGGGGAATACCCTTCCCTGCACACAACATTATCCAGCGGGGAAGAGGAGATGGCTCACACAGACATGGAAAAATCTGAAGCTTTCTACCGTTCCCTCCGTCCAGTGATGGAGGATGACAATCACGATGAAATATTTGACAATCGATGTAAAGAAGAAACGGAGGCATACGTTAACGAATACAAACAACTATTCGTTCCCCATAGTCAACCTGCTGCTGACACACACAGAACTGAATACGGGATTTGCTTCACAAGAAACGACTATTACAATTACAAAACTGAAGATCAAGAAAGCAGCAGGACTTGACAAAATAAGTAATGAACTAATAAAGCTTCTATCTTCCAGTATAACTCCAATTCTCTTCAAATTCTACAATCTTTCTCTGGCTGTTGGGTACTTTCCTCCCTTATAGAAAAACGCCTCCGTAATCCTTCTCCCTAAACCCCGTCAGACGAAAACTGATCCTAGCAGCCACAGGCCCATCAGCCTCCTAGCAACAACCGGCAAACTACTAGAACAGCTAATAACCAGGAGGCTCTACAGATGGGCCGAATACAAAAACGCCATTAACGTACACCAAAGCGGTTTCCGCAAAGGCAGACACACGCAGGATCAGCTGTTTCGTCTTACCCAACAAATTTATCAGGGGTTTAATCGAGGACAAATAACATATACCATCTTCCTCGATGTGGAGAAGGCGTACGACAGAGTTTGGCACAATGGTCTGAGAGCGACACTACACCAATTGGACACGCCACCTACTTTACTCATGTGGATCTCCAACTTCCTCTCAGATCGAAAGATGACCATCAACATCCAAGGTCATCTTTCCACGCCAATCTCTGTCAATTACGGAGTGCCCCCAAGGGATACTCCTCAGCCCACTTCTATTTATTCTCTTCGTATCGGATATCCCGTTTTCCGACATGAAACTATGTTCCATAACCCAATTCGGTGACGTTTTATCTGTATCGTCGACTCACAAGCACGCACATCGCACCACGCATCGCCTCCAGCAGGCCATGAACCATCTTGAGTCATGGTGTAGACGCTGGATGCTCAAGCTGAACCCGAAAAAGTCTTCCATCGTTCGCTTTAATCAGCTGCATAAAACACATGTCACTTCAGTCATTCTCTTTAAAGAACTCATACCCATTACATCATCTACGTCTTTCCTTGGTCTCACCTTCGACTCGAACCTCACCTTCAAAAAACATTTCACTAACAAAGCAGCCTTAGCCCATCACACCATAAATCTTATCAAACTCATCGCTTCTCGTCATTTCTGATATAAAGCCTTCGCCCGCTCCCAACTGGATTACGGTAATGCTGCAACAAACATTGCATCAAAACGCACGTAGAATCTATGGGAGCGGGTCCAATCTCACTTCATCCACTCGATCATCCAACTTCCATCATACAATACACAAATCAACAAAAACAACTTTGCCAACCTACAATCGATCACGAACAGAAACGTCAACCTTATCGGCCGCTGGTGCCTCAAAGCCAACAACAACCAAGAACTAGCCGAATTCCTCGACAAGGAGACCAAAATGTTTGGCAAATTCGACAAATGGACTACGCCTCACCACTTCACCATTCTCACAAGATTCTAAACTGCTCAACACTCAAATGTCTCCATTAATCCCCATCGCAACTAATCCAAAACAATCTCGAAAGGACTCCTTCGCTGAACTCTCAAAGAAGAGGGGAGATGCATTCGACTCTACCGAATCTCTCCCCTCTACATCCTCAGCTAGAAGCATCGGGTCACCGTCATCCGCTTATATAAACTTGTTGTCGATTGACTATACTAATCGCAACAAGCCAGGATGACGGGGATCCAAAAAGCTGAACTCTTCTATCTCCACAACCAAGACGCTGCGTCAATTCGCAAAGAACACATGATCCAGAATTATTTTTTTTCTTATTTTTTTTCTTCTAAGCATTCAGCTCAGAGAGCTTTACAACCACGCACATTGCATAACACTGCACGACAGGAGCACATTCGCATATTGCATTATAGGCATTACTTGTGGCGCACACATACATATAAACATATATAATCTATGGTTCTAGCGAAGAGGCCATCCTTCGCACTGTGGCGTGAATGGGAGTCGAACCTACAACCCTGATCCAGATCCGTGAGTAAAATATTAATTCATTCAACTATCAGATAAAACTCTACTCAAGACGCGGGAACAAGGCCTCGCGGCCTATTTCCCTGCATCGGTTCCGCCGATGCGAACCGTTTCATTTACACAATCGCATTGCCTGATGATGAGATAAGTTTCTCTCGAACCGTAGCCCAACGTTTAAATCATTCAGGTCCATGACATGATAAATATGTCATATCATTATGAATTCTAATACTGGACTGACAAACGTTTGGGTAAATCACCCAAATGGGTAACCCACGAAAATTAAAAACACATTATTCATTTCGATGTAATAAACTTTTAGACTATATAAAACATACCCAATGAATGTTTTTAATAAACCAAGATACAATTTCACCATTTTAAGTTAATTAAACTTTGCAGTCACTGTAACAAAACCAATGAAATAGGCATTTTGTGGAGGATAGAAAATGGTTCTTCCACCGCGCCGATCGTCGGATGTAGAGAACAGCCGACATTTCACAAATTTCAGCCTATTGGCACATTGGAAAACTTAGAAGAACGACAAAGAAAGAGTACATGAAAACATTCGTAAATATTTAACTCGATACGGGGAAATGTGTAAATCGCGGCTTGATTAGCGGGATTTTGCTCGTTTGAGTTCTTGAGTTCTGTTTTGTTTTGATCCAGTTGGGAAGGCTCAATTCACTCATTCTTTCATTAAAGGAACTAGTTGCTCATTCTAATTTTATCTTCCTTTGCGATCAAGTATGAACGAAGACAAGTACGCCCTTTCTCTTTTTTCTTCGCTGTTTCTTGAGAGTGGAATGTGTGTTATTTTGTTGAGCAATTTATTTCGCAAGCGAATTAAAATTAAAGAAACAATTTGTCTACTGACTCCATCAGCCACCAATGTTCAAGTCAACAACACTTCTTGTTTACTCTTTATACTCCGAGATTTCGAAGAGTCTTTATGCCGGTTAATAAAATGAATTAGTTTTCTTTAGGTACTATTTACACTTGATAATTTCTCAATTTTTTCAAGTACACTGATGAAAGGTAGCCACAAAAACAAAAATAATAGCGTAGAAACTTAAAAAGTGTTAAACAAATCACTGTCAAATGGTGTGGACAAATCTTTGAATAAGCATGTATTCATCATCTTGACCATAATTAGCAAAACAAACACAATGCGTCAAATTGACAACAAGTCCTCTAAAACAATTATTTTTTGACGGAAATATGACCTAACCCTGACTCTATCCCTACCCTGACCACCAACCCCTAAATAGTGACTTTGTGCTTGCGGCGCACTAACAATGACTTATTTAAATTTTAAAAGTTACATTTTAAGAGTTAATTAAAATTCTCAACGGCCTAATTAACGAATAAAAATATACATTTTTATCATTATCATAAAAATAGCAACATTTTAATAGAGGGTGGGTTGAAATTGAACAAAATAATATTCCGTACGTGAAGCGAATGTGTTCACAGATATCAACATAACCATGACTTTATACCATGATATGACATGGTACTTTTGTACCGTTTTCATTCATTTATTACCTTCAATTTTAAAACGTCACACGCCTATATGTGGTTGGAAACTGTTGCTGGTTTACTGTCTTCGTGTGAAAGTAATCCGTGTTGAATGAAACGGCTAAAAGAATCGCGAACAACAATTCAGTCTCGCATTCGGGACGCTATTGCTAAATTGTAATCACCATAAATCGGATAAAAGTGCGTCTTTCCAACGTCACTTACTCAAAATGATCAAGATTACGCGTAAAAGACTGTCCAAGTTGGAACAAATATATTGAAGGATATCACATATGCAGTATTTTATTGCCAATGGTTTTAATGAAATATTTTGATAAAAGGAATATTTAACTCGTGTTTCATATTTGGTGGAAAATTGGTGCTATAGTCACAATATTCCTTTCAAACGTGCTACAATCCACTGCAGTGGAGGAACGCTGTTTATTATGTTATGTTTGTAAAATAAAATAGAAGCGACGGTAGCCGACTATAATTTGTGTATGGTTGCGACAAAAACGTTCATTTTCTAGGAATAGCCTGATAACGGGCTACACCACGGCTGATAGAATATTCCGTCTAAGGTTGTAGGAGTGAGATATTTACTCCATAAAAAAGAGACCGTTCAAGTTACAGACACAAGGACGGAACAAAACACATAAAAAGTGTCTGGTACTAGAGAATAAGCTTGTTGTTTTAATTAAACATTCCTGTGGATTTATATAATGGTTAAACATGTACAGATTAAATTATAACTTCCAACACTCAACGTCTTG
Source organism: Bythotiara depressa (assembly GCA_027564595.1). Taxonomy (NCBI): domain Eukaryota; kingdom Metazoa; phylum Cnidaria; class Hydrozoa; order Anthoathecata; family Bythotiaridae; genus Bythotiara; species Bythotiara depressa. Next base: position 3,878 of record JANTOQ010527124.1, on the reverse strand, counting down.
GTAGAGTAATCCTCCCACAAAGACAAAGCAGTTTAGTTAAGTTTAGTTATTTCGTCTCTATAAACATTGCAAAAAATATTACTGCAGTATAGTTATACTATATGTTGATACTACTAATGTTTCTTTAATTGGTGTATAGAAATATTCGTTCTTTTGCTTAACTGAATTTTATCCTCTCTCACGTGAGCCAAGACTCCTAACTTGAGTTATCCGTTCTGACCTCATTTGTAGATACAAAGTCAGGTCTATTTATACAAGTGTGACTCGTTAAGATTATAGAATAAATATGTTAATCACCCAAAATGTTACTAATGGTGATGGCAATTAATGTTGTAATTTAGTAAAGAAAAACTTCTATCCAAGTTAGGTATTAACAACTTACAGACACTCACATACACAACACTGCACCAATAGCTGATGAGGACAATTAATGTATATTGGCAGACTAGTGATGCACACAACATATAACATATAGTGGGCGTGGCCCCGCGAGGACAGTAGGTCCCTGCACTTGGAAACATTGTCCAACGTCTCATTCGTAAACCTCTATACAAGACATAAATTTTTGCTCCGACCGGGAATTGAACCCGGCGTCGTTCCGCCAAAGACGAGAGTGTTAACCTCTACGTTACAGATCCACAAAATTTAGAAAGTTCGTTCCGGCGAAGTGTTCCAAGAATAAATGCGCGTAGTTACAACTTAATAGTTCAAAGGTGGAACGGCTTATTTATTGAGTATATGCTACTTATCTTTCTATTTTTCTACGACTGTGGTAATCAAAATTTGGATCATTTTCTGTTTTATTTACGTCAAACGGAAATCGTGGAATTTGATAATCATCTTTCTCTTGGAATGGCGATATAGTAATCAAATTTCAAACATTTTTCTACCCACACAAATATTCATCAAGTATAGAAATATCACATTCTAACCAAATCCTCCTTCCCGTTTACAAGAAACCGCACACACAAACACACATAAATTCACTGCATTAAAACTGCCTGTTAGCGTGGCGTAATTAGCTCTCAGTATAGACAACAACGAAAGGTAGATATTCTCTTCGTATCTATATATTCATAAGATATTTAAGGGAAGAAAACAATTACAACCCACGAAACCAAAGATATATGCAAATATAAATACCTGAAAGAGTAGAGGAACTTCGGACGAAACATGTTTTCTCTTTTCAATAGAAAAGTCTGTCTGAAACATTACTGCTCTAAACTATTTTAATTTCCAGTATTAAGAATTCTTTATATATTATATATATAAAAGTTTATTTTTAGGGCTAAACAAGTCGTCCGAAAACTCTACCGTGTCGAAGAGCACTTTATAGATTAAATGCCAATTATAGTAGTAGTACACTAAACGTTTTAGGGGTGACATAAGGACACAACTAGGGGTCTTCGCAATAGGGATGTTCACAATAGGGCCTTACACGGCACCCTATAAGAGTGTCACTTGAAATGAAATCCCTATAGGGTGTCAGAAGTATATGACACACCTGTGTCTTTGAACAGAGAACCCCCTATGGTCTGTCATTGTGACACCCTAAACTTTCACTGACGTCATCCCATTTTTCCCTTTCTCATGCACTTTTCATATAATTGCGCCATAACAGCAGTACAGGATCTTGGTGTGCCCCTTGTTTGCAGTACCATTTTATCTCTTTGGCTTCCCTTCTGTTTCATAAACTCTTATAGTATTTCTGGATAAATTAATAAATTAATTTCGTGTTACTGTTTATTTATTCCAGACTTTAACGACTCTGGATATTGGAGAAGATTACAATTTTTTACACACTAACAATTATATAAATAATACGCAGTGTAAAAAATAACACAGATATGTGTAAGTACAAACTGTTCGGAAATAACACTCCTAATTAAAGGAAATAAAAGTATTTACAAAATGTATTTCCCTCAATTTATTGATCTTTTCTTAGACCTCATTTTCCCTCAACGTCTGGTTAGAGTACTATTATTTTGCAAATTATTCGAATATAAAAATATTTCTACAAAAAGGAGAACGTTCCTTCAATTTCACTTGGATATGATAAGTTAAAAATATAATAAGCTGCAATCATAACCTAAATTTCTACTAAAAGGTCTGAAACATCTACCAAAACATTACCAAGTGCAATTATTTTAAATCCAGTTTCTTCCACTTATAACGTGGTTCATCCATATCATTTGTAAAGTGCAGACGCTTAAGTATGAGAGATGTACTTTAATGTTCATCTAACACAAAAACATTACTCACATGGCTGTTCTTCTAGGAAAACTAACAGTTAAATACGGGAGGTGTAATCTGAATTAAATAACAATAAAGTACAATTATCAGTTTTGACCTGAGAAATGTACATGTACTGTACACAGTTGTACTGGTATCTATAGTGTCACTCTGTAACTAAGGGAGACTAGGCGATATATCCCGTTGAAGCTATATTCTGATGCATCCCTATTTCTATAGTGCTTACATGACAAACGGAGTTATCTCTCCTAACCGAAATGACATTTATACTGCCAGCCATAGAAGTGGCTACGGAAACAAAAAGAATTACTTACTGTCACATAGCATAAGAAATCTTGTGTCACATATTTGACCAATTACCCGTGATGAATAAAACACTTACTTACCTATTTTACATGTTGCAATGCTTATATGTTCGTATGAATCATATTGCACCCACCGAGGTGTTTTTGACACCTCTAAAACCTTCAGCATAATCTCATCCGCAGTCATTACGTTGCTGCCGTTGTCAAACAACCAATCGCAGGACATCAACGTGCGATAAAAAAACGCATTGTACTCGAAATAAAGTCTCTTGAAACAACTGGTACTAAACTGAAATTAAATTCACCCTCAAAGTTGTAATAGTATATTGTGTAAATCTACATCTTTGTAGGTGCTAACAATTTGCGTATTTCAGAGTCGTTTTTTCTGTCAAAGTTGTATATATGTTCAGGAATTAAACATTATACACTTTGTCTAGAAATAACTATAGGTTTAGGTTTTTTAACAAATTGCATGGAAACGAGGCTTAGAGTGATGTTGAAAGCTTTAGCCGAGAGAGCTAAAACAATCTTTCTACATATTGTAGATGCTTGAAATTTTCATGAAATATATGTTTGTTTGTAGCTTGTCATAAAAATAAGTTTATTTATTTTTTCTTGATTTCTGGTCTATTTGTCTTACGTCAATTTTTATATTTAAAGTTAAATATTTTATGTTTTATTAATTTTTGTGAGAATTTAATATGACAAATTTTTGATTAAAATATTGTTCACACTTCATACATACTTCAAATAATTATAAAAGGTATAAATAAATAATAAATAAGTAAGTACAAAGTAATAGATAAAAGTTAAAAATTGGACAACGCTTCTGTGTATATAAAGCCAGTGTAAAATGTTTGTGAAGATATGTACATTAATATAGATAGTAATAAATAAGTAAATACAAGGTAAAATTCGTATTTAAGATACTGTTGATGAAGTAGGCAAGAGCATGAGTACAGAGACTAGTTAAATAGGGAACTCTTAAGGCATTTATGTAGAATGCCTTGCTGATATCCAAGAAGTGGATAGATGAGAGACCATAGCGGGGATTAACAGTGGTGCATAAACTTAAAAGGAATACATGCACCTCTTCCACCTCAAATCTCACATGTTTTAAATTGATGCATGTTGGTTTCTCTTCTAGCCTAATAGCTCAGACTATCGAATTATCCTTTTTCGAAGAACTGGGTTGAAGGGTTCATTTTTTTAAATATATACATATTCTGAAATTATAAATTATATTACACTCACATCAAAATAAATAAATATAAATAAAAACATGGACAGCTAGGAACACGCAACAGACATCTCAGTACA
>JANTOQ010527013.1:0-11030 GCA_027564595.1 Bythotiara depressa | reverse complement strand
AATCACGAGACCTTTCTTTTTGTTTTTAAAACAACTGACTTCCGAATACGGCAATAGTTCGCATTGAAAAAAGTCATTGGTTGATTTTTAAAAATGCATCACTTCGAGTAATAAATTCACCACTTCGAGTATACAGAATGTTCAGACATAGAAATAAAAAACTTCTAAGAAGAGCACAGTGTGTAAACATGAAAGCGAATAAACTAATGGAGGCGGTAACAAGGAATAAAGTTTTTAATGTAGCGAATGAAACCAATTTATTTAAACTTTTTGAGACGCTTCACAAAAAATATTAAAGAGGCAGAAAAGGAGAATTTAAATAGCATAAGTGAGAGAACTGACAAAGTGGCTTATACTATATTGTCGGCTGTTCGACTTGGTGAGATAAGATTAAAGAATCATGTTCTTCATGGAAAATCAAAATTTAGTGACATAGTAGATTAAAAACCAGAAAGAGAAAGGTGTTTTAGATATAATTTTTTTATGTTTTAGGTTCAAAGTTAGGACAGCATTCCTGTGGTTGGATTTCTTTTCATTTGAAAGATAACATTGTTTCTCACAATATGCACTCGTTTTCACTGTGTTAGGAGTAGGAGTAACTTTATATTTATTTTTCTATGTTAAAAAAAATTTGCATTTTCTGGACACCTGCCCGGGCTATTTAGAAAGTCAGATGTCCCAAACCCCACTAGTCGGTGTCTCAATCTTAAAGAAATACAGATACACTTTGTTTTTAATTAAGTTTAAAAGGTCAAAACAATACGATTTGTGGCTGTTTTAGGCGATTAGAACGAAAATTTTCATCGTCGTCATTCTAAATACGCGCCTCATAATAATATTTACTTTTCTGAAACATAAACACTAACATTATTTACAATTGTTCACGGGGCCTGGTGATAAGACTTTTAGTCTTCTTCTCGCTCCAGCCAGTCATAGTACATTGTAAATAATATTTATACATCTTTTGTATATGTGAATGTGTAATGGCGAAAATATATCATGAAAGAAAAAGGGTGAACGTAGCCTTAAATATAAGATAAGAAGGAAGAATGGGCAGAAAATTCTAATAATCCGTCAGTCAAATTAATCAGCTCATATAATCTGGTCTGTAGTTTTCACTCTAAGAGCTTTGAAAAAAGAAAGATGGCAACACAAATCAGCGCTGCAGGCCAGTTTTGAGAGAATTGAAAATAGTGTTTGAAGGACGGATATTTGTAGTATACATGCGAAATTAAATATAGTAATTGCTGTAGCAGCAAAAGAAGGCTACAGTTAGGAATTTATACTTTATTTCTCTTAGTAAAACGATTTTCTCAGGTACCATACAGCCTACCCATGTGGGGTATCCTGTATTTTAAACCGAACTGAATAGAAAAAAAAGAAAGAAAAACTATCCACTAAAGATAGTATGATTTTTATGGGGGGAAAAGTGGTCTTTATACAGAAATTTCCTTTACAACATAGCAGGTCTGACTACAGATCTTATATCAGCTCTGAATATTATTTACAATAGGAAAATAGTTTCAGTGATACAAGCGTGACGAATTACCAGAAATTGAAACATACATTATCATATTATTATCAAGGAGTTGTGTTTAGACATTTCAATTTACCTTCTCTAAGTAGTTCTTGTTGAATATCTTCAAATACATTTAAAATTTCATCAATATTTGTAACAGAATCCTCATCTTCAAATGTCTATAAATGTTAAAAAATAAAGTGTTAAAATCAAATGACAAGAAAACATATTCCCATAGTAACAGGAGCAGATCTAAGGTTTGTCATGTTTGCTGTGTGATGAAGGTCTTAAATGTGTGCAATAATTCTCCTGAAATGACAATAGCATATCAGTATAGCTAACAATTAAGAAATAAATAAACAAATTACAAGAATAAGCTTGCAGAATGAAGCAGAATGAAGTGGAATTAACATTATATTTTACATAACACAGTATAGTGTCGTGATATCTTTCTGTATATTATTATTTTTTGACTAAGTCATCAAATTTGGCAAAAAAATCTCTAAGATTCAGCATTGTTAAAAAATAATAACAAGTCTTTTGTGTTGAGAGAAAATCTTCTAAAGAAAACAATCTTGGCGAGAATTCTCTTTTTATGAGTGCTGGTGAAGTTTTATTCTATTCAGCGTTTACAGCTGTTTTCATTCGGAATATGGTTTAATGAAAACTTCATTTCTCAATACACCTTTCAGTCTCAGAAACAATAGAACTCCATCATTGAGTTTTAAAAAGTGGTAGGAAAAGATAAAGTTTATCTAACTAAGAGAGAACTCTGGAACAGGACAAAATGTTTGAAATTTTTTTTTTTGCAAGGAACTGTAAATATATTTAGTAAACTTTTGTCCAAATAGTTGAAAACAATGTTAGCTACAACATATAAAACATTCTTAGCAAATAGCCAGTGCTATAACTCCAGATAAAAAATATTTTCACTTTTCTTCCAGTCAAACTCTCATAGTTTAGCTAAAGTTTAGCTACCTGCCATTGTTTACTTTTAATAACCTTATTGCACGTGCTCAAGATAGGAGCAGCTATTGTTTCCTCTGAGACTGTGAAAAGGTATACCATAATGTTCAGTGTATAAGTCGAATTTCTGGACACAAAAAAGGCATTAAATTTCCTACCCAACTTATATACTGGGTATACTTCTATAAATTATTTTGAACTTCATTTTTAGCTGCAGAAGATATGTTAAAAGCTTCAACTCTTTGGCCTTAATTAATGGCAATTTTCATAGACATCTATGTCAGAGTTGCGGTGATGAAAAGCTTTTAATATTTACTTGGAACCTTCCATTCTAGAGTGCACGTGGGGAGTTTCAATAACTTTATATAATGATTGCTAGACATAATAAGGTAAGTATCTTTTGTATAACAAGTGTAAAATAAAAAATACTGCAACTCTGTCAAACCGATGTTAAAATGGTAACCCCCGGTTATATTTTAGATTTAACTGTCTGAGTTCATAGAAACTATTATGACGCAAGTTCGCTCTTCACCACAGTAGTTAATAAAGTTTGCTTCATATTCAACACTTCTTTAATAATTAAAAAAATATATGTGAAGGAGTGTTTATTCTTACATATACTTCCTGCACGTGCTAAATTATTAAAATCTGTTTCTTTTCCATCCCATAAATAAATCTTTTGTTTCAATTTGAAAGTAGAACCATTAAAGTTTTTTCTTTCACACATTTCAATGTTTCAATTTGGAGACATAATTTTTCTTTACATGCATGTAGAATAAAAGATTTCTCAGAATAAATATTTAAACATGTGCACTAAATAAGTTCCGCAAATGTAATTTTCACTGCATTTCCCTTCGTAACTAGCACTAAATAAGTACTGCGAACGTAATTTTCAACACATTTCCCTTCGTAACTAGTGCTAAATATGTGCTACGAATGTAATTTACAAATCATTTCCCTTTGTATCAAGTGCTAAATAAGTGCCAAGAACGCAATCTTCAAGGCATTTCCTTTTGTATCTAGTGCTAAATAAGTACCGTGAACATAATTTTCAATGCATTTCCTTTCGTAACTTAGCACTAAATAAGTGCCACACATGTAATTTTCAAACCATTTCCCTTTGTATCAAGTACCAAAAGTGCCAAGAACGCATTTTTCAAGGCATTTCCTTTTGTATCTAGCGCTAAATAAGTGCCACAAATGTAATTTTCAACTCATTTCCTTTTTAAACTAGCACTAAATAAGTGCCACAAATGTAATTTTCAAATCATTTCCCTTTGTATTTGTCAACCCCTGTATCGATAAAAGGAGAAAACAGGAAGATCTGAAAAGGCCCCCAACTTATACAGATGATAAATACTTTATAGCTAAAATATGCTGTCGACTTATACAGAGGATCGACTTATACACTGGACAATACGGTATTCATTTTTCACATGGACTTTACAGACAATGCTTACTTTTACATATGTTAGTTGGTCAGCCTCATGGAACAGTGAGCAGTGTGCTTAAAAAGTAACAATTTAAGCTGAAATTTGTCTTAATTTGTGCACCATAACAGCCTTAAAAGCCTTCAAAATGCACCATCGTTTGGGGCTGTTGTTGTCAGGTGATATTCCAGATATTTTTTTCCTTTGACTATCTACATAAGGCAGTGCCTTATTTTGGGATGTAAAATGTTCAACATTATCAAATATGCACTCAAATTGAAAGGTCTGAATGAAAGATATGCCCCTTTTACAATTTTAATTGTCATATGGAATCCTTTTATCACTTGATTTCCTGGTGATATGAGCATTTATAATTTAATGGATTAATGTAAATAGTAAATATTCTTACAAATTTCTCATCATCTCTTGGACAGTCACACTGCGGAAGATTTGATAAGAGTGGACTTTCAAGTTTCATTTTATCCCATTCATCCACCATAATCTGATTGACGAGTTCCTGAGAAGACTGTGATGATTCACTGGAGTCATCTCCTAATTGACGAAGATTATTCACCAGGTCTTGACGCTTGTTTTTCAACCTCTCTAAGCAACCCTATATTTCACAACAAATAACAACATAATTAATTTTAAAATATGTGAAATTATATATACAGTAGATTGTTTTTGGTGAAGCCACCTAGGGTACATATTTTAGTTGTTTCCTGGCAGACGTGCTAATGCAGAAAAAATATTTGGGAATCACAAGCTTTGTTTTTAAAATGCATTACTTTTAATTATAAGACTGGTTGTCTTCTGCAAAGAATGAAAATATTTCAATTCATCTGGTTTATATTAGGGATGTTGCCTGTAGCAGTAGCCAGAGTTTATACTTGAGAATGGAGGAAGAAAATTTGGTTAATTACTAAGGTCATTTATGGGTGGAGGATTGGAAGGCCTATAAAAACATGTGAAGAAGTGAGAGATGACTTGGAAAAGAAGGGCCTAAGAATCTAGCTGCACATCACTAAATGTCAAAAGAGCAGCAAACACTAGGTATATACATATATTACCTGCCTGAACCTTTCCTTCCATGCACCAGTCGGTGTTGTTCGATGTTTTACGTTTATTCTTCTATGCTCAGGAGTTCTATCCATAACTTATCTTTCCTTTAAGAATTATATAATATATATATTACCAATTTAAAAATGCTCTAGAGAAAATTACCTCAATAATCACCACAAATTCAGCAATCATCATTAATATTTTCATTGTAAAAGGAACACACTTAATAATTGTATTACATTGAAAAACATAACTCATGGTATACTAATGTATATACTTCACTGCTGACACAAATAGTAAACACAAAAGCTTCAGATAATTAGAAATATTCAGAGGGGTGCTGTTCCTGCCATTGTGCAATATTGAAGTGTAAACCAATCTTATTGAAGTTATTGCTCCAATTTTAATACACATGTTCTCCTTTATGTATAAACAAGGAGCATCAGTTAAACTGGGTATGGAATTGTGAATATTAAAGCTATCTTTTGACATTGGCATAAACTCAAGTAAGGCCATAATAAATTGATTTTTAAATTTTGTGTGCCCATGTGCATGGCATCTAGAATAGCCATATTTGTCAATTTTATGCAAAAATTCACACTCCCTTCCAATCCCTTATATATTTTCTTGTATGATATACTTCAAAACATTGCTTCAAACACAAAGGAATGCAATAACAGCACCAAAAACATGTATCTCATCTAGTTTCTTTATGCCTCACAATCCAAGGGTTCAGACTTCCAGCCAGCTGGCAATAAAAAAGTAATATTCAGAGGATGATTAATGGCAAAGTTGTCTCATTGAGTGGCTACCACAACAGAGAGGTCATCCTTTGCACATTAATTTTTGTCACCAGTGGTAGGACTCAAACTCAGAAAACACTTGGATTGCATGCTAAGTGGCCATCGGCAAAATACTGTATCTTTGTCCCATTTAGTATTTGGCTGCTAACTTCATACCCCTTCCCCCTCTACTTACATAGCAGCCCAAAGTTTGACTATATTTTCATATTATATACAAAATTTGTACTATAAAAGTACTAAATAAAAACGTTGGTACAACATACTGTAATAGCATTCCTTTCATCATGTATATACATAATATAATACACATTACGCAATGTTTATTTTTTCTTTTCTTCACCAGCTAACCACTCGCTCATTTTACTTGAATGATGAAATTCATGCTGCAATGAGTGCATGCCCAATGTTATACTTCTTACGTGACTGACAATGGCTATCATTGGCAATTAACACGCCCACATCATTCCAATACTACATTAAAATATTGATATGATCAATGCTGTTTAGGCCTGGTGACAATGAATACGTTTGTAGAAATAGAAGCCAGTTTCCACAAAGCTGATAGCTTACGATTATTAGAGCCTTGGAGGAGAGTCGGGAGAGTAATACAACAAAGGTAATGTTTGACCATATTGCTTGGATGCACATCAAGTTAAATTGGATGTTGGACAGGCACTATATTTTTTCTAAATTTTGGGGCAAATAAATTCACAAAGTTTTTATAACTTATACAAAAAACTACTAGCTACAAAGAAATTTTTATCCTTGCAGAATTAACTTTACCTATCTACCCCTCAGTGTCCAAATGCTGCTAAGCGGGATGAAAATATTTTGTTGATGGCCCCCTAATGCTTGTGATCGTGGGGAATATTCTAGGCCATGACTAGATGACCGGCAGTTTCTTTAGTTTATATAGAAGCTTAGATGGCCGGCAGTTGTCTCAATTGTTCCTGCCCCTATCCAAGTTTGGGTAGTAACTGTTGGTAAGATAAAACTGCCGGTCATCCCAGCAGACACTTTGAAGTGCCTAAAGGTTATATGTAGTGCCTGTCAATTGTTTCCATGAGGGCCCATGAGCAAAGTCCTGGTTGCATATAAATCACCCATTTGTAATAAATTTATAATTTGTAATAAATAATAAAAATTTCTGCTTTTAAATTTAATTTATTCTGTACCCCACACCAGTAAATATATTGGCATATAGCAACTACAGGGTACTCACATCAATTTCACTTGAAACCTAACTCCAAAGTTCAAAATATTATAGGTGCCGGTATAAACTTTTTGTCTAACTTTTGATTTACTGTACTCAATATTTTTAATTTCTATAAAAAGTATAAAAAGAAGAATAGGCTTTCTGTAGAGTATTCATTTTTTACCTGTGAAGTAGTGTGCATTCCACAAAATTGGGGTCATTTCCCAAAAATTTATAAAAAACGGGGAAATTTAAGCAAAAAATCGCTATTTGTACATGATATCCTTATAAAAACGATTTATTTATTAATTAGGGAGTATTGCCAACACATTTAATGTAGTAATTCATCATCTACGGCATTGTAGAGAAGCAGTTATTTAGCTTTTTAGGATGATTCCATAACGTTGAGCTAACTCTGAATATTGCGAAATTTGAAGAGTTGAAATTTCACCAAAATTTAATTATATAAAATCAGTATATATATATATATATATTTGTTGTTTCTTCCTCCGTTTCTGCCCTTCCACCATGGATTTTAATATAAATTTGTCTAGATTATTCATAGATTATTATTGGCTACTTATTCTTGTGGTGAGTTAAGTGAGCTTGATATCACAAAATACCGAAAATAGGGGGTCTTTTTGGAAGGTACATACACTCATACAATGCTTGTTTAGGGCTTAAAAATCTTTTAAATGTATTCCAAGAAGATCAATAAAGAACGTACACTATCAGCAGAATGCATCTGGAAAACATTCGGCACTTTTTTTTGCAAAGTTAAATTTTAATTCTTTTGGACATAACTCACTCCTGCTGATAGCCACATGCAACACATATATATGTCTTCTTTACTCCAAACAATGATTATTGTGAGAAAAGCGATTTCCGGACAAAACATAAACTTCGAAGGATTGTAGCTTTTTTCCGGCACATTACTAATAAACTAATAAATATTAAAAGAAACTACAAACATACAGTAAGTAAATCCTTTTCACAGAGTTAAAAAAGGTTATATACAACTATTGTGATTTTTGCACATGCTAAAAATCGTGATTTTGAGGAAAATGTTTGCTTCCATCTTGAGTTAGGTTTCAATTTACGTCAAACAAAACAGCTGTAGCGTGCTGCACAATGTAGGATTCACGCTGGAAAAAAATTTTGAGTTAGATTTTTCGTCTACCTGCAAATCTGACCACTGGGTTATTATTATTATTATTATTATTGAGGCTCAAGTTAGGAATAAATAATTGCTCCTAGACTTAAACTATCGCACATACTTATGAGTGAAAAAGTAGTAGCTGCTGACTTTAAAGGGCCCTACCGACTTAGTAGCACTTATGGAACATTTACTATGCTAGTGACTTTTTACAGAATAACTGAAAAATCTTTTACCAATCCAAGATTATCTACATTTTTGTAAAGTTGTATGTAATTTCAGGATGTTTGAGAAATTTTATTCTACAAACTTTTCTTTTAGCTATAGCATATCCAGGTCAAATTCCGTGATTTTTAAAGAAAAGCTAACCTTCACCTCCAACGGTCTTCGCATCAACTGATATCTATTCAGAAATAAGGCTAGATACAATCGCTGACCATCCTACTGTAAATTTAGTTTAGTATACTTGGCTGTTGTGTCAAGATATCGAGTAATCAAAAGGCAAGTCAATTTATTCAATTTCCATGATAATGATTCAATTTCCGTGATACAGTCAAATATGATACTGACCATAATGGTAGCTTCAAAAATTCCTTTTACATCGTGTTACTTATTGTTAATACTGACAAAATATTATTAAATTCACTTGATATACATTTCCAAATTATTAACATCTAGTCCCAAACCTCCACCTCACAGAGGCTTTTAGGTCAAATTCTGTTATTTCTATTTTGCGATGTTTTCTCGCATATTTTATATACATCACGTTTTTTTGGTTAGTCTTCCATTTCTCATTGCACCAAAATATGTGGTACTGCATATAGATAGCCCTAACCCCAACCCAATACGCCTTTGCTATGTACGTACTACATGAAGGGCTGTTTGGTATTATAGAACGAGACATGAACTGAGTATTTTTTTATGCTCTTTAGTAATGAATAAACCCCTGCCTTGCTTCATTGGATTTAAAAGTTTAAAAAAATTGATTTCCTGGGAAGTTTTGAAAAATACGTTCTGTTTCATTTTGACAGTCAGCGAGGCAGGCATGTTTGCAGGTATAATTTATCTCATTAATCACTGCTATAGTGATAGGGAAAGTCACAGCTGTTTCGCTTGAAACCTAACTCCAAAGTTCAAAAGTTTACAGGTGTCGCTGTATAAAGTTGAAGAGTTGAAATTTCGCAAAACTTTCAATATTGAAGTTACAGAAACCATAGAAGAATGCAAAAGAAGATATAATAAAGACATCAACCATAAAAACATTATTTTGCAATATTATATTACAGTATTTTTTTACAGCAAATAGTGTCTAAATAAAATTTAACATCCCACTGGACAAAATCTCAGAAGGTTCGTTAAATTGCCGGACAAAAAATTGTTTTTTTATTTTTTTATTTTTTTGCTTGAAAAAGCTATCACGAATGACTTTTTACAGCTGTAAACTATGATTTTCTAGCTTAATAAAGCTATCATCAGTGAGTTTTTATGGTCACTACTTCAATTTTCTAGCTTAAAAAAGCTGTCATGAGCGACTTTTTACGATTTTATGGCTTAAAGTAACTGTTGTGAGTTAGATTTTATGGCCGCTACTACAAATTTTCTAACTTAATAAAGTTATGTTTTCTTTTATTAATTTATTGTCTTGTTTTCACATAAAAATATAATATAAAATAGTTCATTATTCTGAAGAAAAACAGTTCATTCGTTTGATTACAAAATTCCAGCTGGCGTTTTACATACCTGTCAGGTTATTTTTAACTTCTCAGAAAAGAGAAGAAAGAAGAAACAACCAACAGACGAAAATTCAACTCTTTAACTCCAAAATTTTATTAAGCTAGGGAAATCGCAGTCGGCCATACAATCTCATTTGTGACAACTTTTCTAAACTAGATGATTTTTGTAGCGACATTAAAACTTTTAAAAATACTTATTACAGTGAAGTTTATTAGTAATTAATAGAAAATAGCCTGGGAATGAAGTTGTTAAAATCAATAACTTCTGGTTATTAGCTCTTCTTAGCCAGGCAAGGTAAAGTTTATTATCAGAAAACATTAAAACTTAAAATATATGCGTAGCATGATACACAAGACATTTTATTTTTATCCATATTTTGAAAACAAATACAAAAAGATGTACGTGGAGAGAACTCAGTCATTAAGACCCCTAGTTCCACGTAAATTATGAAGGTTTCCAATGGGAAGTTTAATATACATAACCAGGAGGTATAAAACATTAAAGGGTTGCAGAAAAGCACTTGTGCTAATCACTTTCACAAGAATGAGTAAAAAATCTGCAACAAGTTAATTCCACTGGGGAATAAAAATAACATTGACAACCATAATTATAGAAGTGTTCTTTCATTTAGGTTTTCTAAGAAAGTTATAATAAACAACAGGTATTTCAGTGCAAATGACAGCTGGAAATTTTTATAGAGTACTAAAATGAATAAGCTATTTGACCCAGGGGGCAATGGGATAAAATATAGGTGTTGTATTTTCCTTTAATTGCTTATGATTGCAAAGATAAAAGTGGATTATGATTAAACCCCCTGACCAGCAAAATTTTGATTTAGAATAATTCCGTTAGAGATTCCTTACATTAAAACATTTTTTAAAGCGATTTTACATGCTACAAACTAATATTTCTTACATTAATAAAGTGTTTTGCCACATTTTTGCATGACAAGAACAAAGAATTCTTATGTTAAACATGTTGGTAACCTCTTTTTTAAGCATAAAGTAAGTATTTATTTGCTGATAAAAACAACAAAATATTACGTACACAAGTCAATAAATAAATATGTTTTTGAACCAAAAATGATTAGTAAAAATTAAATAACTTTAAAATACGTCACTAGGAATCAGCCGGGATAACACAATTTACAGTATACTGTATTTCC
>JANTOQ010526902.1:0-11032 GCA_027564595.1 Bythotiara depressa | reverse complement strand
GGGGGGGAGGGGGAGGGGTCAAATTTTAGCCGAAATACTGCGTACGTACTTTATGCTTTATGGATGGTCCCAGGGAATAACGATGACAAAAAGTAGGTTTATTTATCCATAGGCTAGTCAAGCCAAAAACTTATTTAAAAACACGAATTATTATATACAGTAAATATATATTATTGTGGATTTTAGTTACAGGGTGTTTGTGTCTAGTTTACATTCGTCAAAAACGCCCAAGCTTATGTAGCAGGGTTAAAACACGTAAAGATTCAACTAAAAATAGCTCTCCCCTAAACTGATCGTTCACATCAATAATAACTTATTTATTGCGGATATACAGCATCACCTCCTTGTAAATATGCTGGCAGTTTCCTCTCTGGGAAATTCTACTTTTTGATTGAATTTCTGAAGAGCAATATTCTCTTCGCTTTGTGCTGTCTTACATTAGTTAGTGGCAACCACATATCATACTCAACAGCATACCCAGTCCAATGTATAAAAACTTCGTCCTCTCGAAGATCTCGAACAATACTATTGAGCCATTGACGAAATACCGGATCTATGGCCTGAAATATCGGATATATGGCCTGAACCTTTTCCCGGAGTTTGAAACCTTGTTTTGATACCTAAAGAAAAAGAACCCTCTACTATGTATTTTTAAGAAAGCTGTTTTTCAATCCTTCTCTTTAGTAGAGAATCCTGATATCACAAGACTTTCATTGTTTTTTATTCACGCAGCTTGGAAATTGATACTGAAAGGATTACGCTTTTTCTAAATTTTAAGAAAATCCTATTTGTTCGAAAAGTTCTGTTGTAAAGGAAAGCAATTAAAGTGAGTGCAGAAAACTTTTTTTTTTCAGAACACTTGCATTTTAAGTACACATAATAATAATAATAATAATAATCATAATAATAATAAAACTTACCATTTTATATAATGAAAGCTGATCTACAACTGATCAGAAGCTTGACATCATTCCTTAAAAAAACTTGATTACAAATATACATGATAAAGGGTATTTTATTTTGTACAACAAAAAAGTGTATTAATTATGGAGTTAGAAAGGAATAATTATCAGGTAAATATGTCAATGATTTGCAAGTACAGCAGAACTCATGTAATTCGAATCTTCAGGGGACCGAAACATTTGTTCGAATTACGTGATTTTTCGAATTATAGGATTCTCCTGTTATTAAAGAGGGGACCGAAAAATCTGTTCGAATTAGATGATATTTCGAATTATGGGAGTTCGAATTATATGGGTTCCACTGTAGTAGTGTAATTAGCAAACTCTGAGAAATAAATAGAAGACAGGATGTAGGAAAAGCGTCTTTTATTATAATATTTTTAGTGGTGAAAATATAAGAACCAGAAGTCAGTAATAACGGAAAAGCCAACCAATTAGAAATAATTTTTTTCTATGGAGATTTCACTTATGGCGAACAAAGATTTCCTTCCTCAGAACATAGTTTAGTTTGATTACTTTCATGCTATATATTTTCGCCATTTTAAAAATCATTGTGAGAATAAGGTGAATTATTTACAAAAATATTTACGAAATATTGCCAAATAAAAATGCTACCTATGTACTACGAAAAGCAGACATTGTCTAGACAAATATAAATTTCTTGCCATTCATTTTATCGGATCAATAGTTCAAAACAGTGAACACAAGTTAAACCAGAGATTCCTGACGCGATGAATCTTTAAAATACAGCCAAATTAAATATGACAAGGAATACGATGAATGCTAGTACACAACAAACAAGAGATCAACTAAAGGCGGATCTCCACTTCAGACGATTTTGAGCACGCGCTCGCTCGCGCGATCAACTTTGCTTTTAATTCTGACGTCGCGTGTCGCGCGCTGGCGCTTCGGGAGTAGGCTCAAGAGCCTGCTTCCGAAGCGACCGCTCGCTCTTGTATAAAAATTTAATTAATTACCTGCAGAGAAAAATTGGTCAAAATCGTCTGAAGTGGAGATCCGCCTTAACATACAGGTATTTTGAGAGTATTTTTAAATTACCAGTAAAGAAAACATTTTAACATAAAAGATTTAACCATTTTATTTATTTAATAATTACTACACTTCTTTTAATAATTTGTTTGAACTTAACTTGTTTTTAAATCGCTTAACTATTGAATTCATTTTAAATCGCTTATAGCTATAAGGAATTTATTTTAAACCGCTTAGCTATTGAATTCAAGTCGCTTAATATCTGAACGTAAATATCGCTTAAATATTATTGACCTAGTCAAGGATCTAGTTAAGCGATTTCTAAGCGATTTTTCAAAAATATTTAAGCGACGAGTTAAGCGATTTCCTAATCGCTTGTAGATAATTTATTTTGAGGACTAAGCGAAGTAGTAAGCGATGCTAACCAATGTTAATTCGCTTACGATCGCTTGAAAGTTAAGCGAAATTTGGAGACTGTCCATAAC
Organism: Bythotiara depressa; assembly: GCA_027564595.1. NCBI lineage: Eukaryota > Metazoa > Cnidaria > Hydrozoa > Anthoathecata > Bythotiaridae > Bythotiara > Bythotiara depressa. The sequence continues at coordinate 8,595 of JANTOQ010526902.1, read as the reverse complement.
AATAAGCAAGCACACAAATTTTCCAGTTAAAATCTATTACATACACAATGACGATATACACTGATCCTTGTAAAGGTTTAGTACAAATACAAACAGCAATTTTGTAACACCATCTGCTTGTGAACACTTGTCTTTAGAACAATGTCACAACACTTTTGACACACCTTTTTAATGATCTTGCCTATGGAGTCTATCAAGAAAAAAATAGCATGCAAAAATAATTTAACTAGAAACTTTACAAAACAGATTAAATATTTAAGATTTTAACATATAAAAAATATATATGAAAGTAAATAATATAGAAGCATAAAATATTAACATGAATGGTGAAAAATGTCATGTATAGACGACTTTGGGCAATTTCACTAAGTTGGTACTAACTTATAAACACTGTGAATTATTTGCAATACATTTGTACTGAACTAAAAAATTTGAACAGTTCTAATGTTATTTTGATAATTATTAACATTTCACAACTTAATTTATTCATTAATACTTGATGCTGTTTTTGCAAGATCTTTATTAATTTATTTACTTCATCTTGATTTTAGAATTGTTTTATACAGGATTTCGTAGAACAATAATAATGCTTTTTTTTGTTTACCTTTACTGTATGTATATATGCACGTCCTTAAATATTCCAGGAAGGCTAAGTGGAGAGTCATGAGAAATGGAGACTTACGGAAAACCCCGCCAACTTTTTCATATACCATGGCCATTTTTCCTAACTCTTCACTTATTTTCAATATTAAAATTAGAAGTTATGGGAAAAGGCAACTCTCCACTTATCTACGTCGTTAAGAAATGGAGAGTTGAAGTATGGAAAGTTGTGAGAAGCTATTCTTTATACTGGTGAAAGAATCTCAAATTGAGCATGAAATTAAAAACCAGTAAAATTTCCAAAAATTGAAACTGCAAAATTAAAAAGGGAAAAAAAATTAGTTTCCTTATCAATACATGTACTCTAAAATTTCAGAATAGTTAATTTTTAAAAATTGCGACTCATCTTGAAAGTTCACCATTTGATAGTTTTTTCCAAAATAAATGCAGAGTTTCCAACTTCTGTAACTTTCCATTTCCTGATGACGAAGATAAGTGGAGATAACAAGTTCCCATAACTCTCAGAAATTTTAATATTGAAAATAAGTGGAGAGTTAGGAAAAATGGGTGTGGTATATGAAAAAATGGGCGTAGTTTTCCGTAACTCTCCATTTCTTGTAACTCTCCATTTCTTGTAAACTCTCCACTTAGATGAACTGTAAATATTTCAGAGGCTATAAAAGTATGAAAAAGACTTGACTCTCTTTACAAGCAGATATGTAAATATGTATTTCATTTGGTCAAATAATACATATACATAAATTAATTTAAGTAATTCATATACAAATTCAAAATGGTGATTAGCTAATGATTAAATTCTCATAATGATGAGAAATACCATAAAAATGTTTAAAAAATAATTATTTGGGCCCTGTGTAGCAATAACGAGAGGCAAAACAATTCTTGAATATTTCGGTTATACATGCACACACATGCAAATTAGAGGAAAATTAATTGCTTTTATGTCAAGGCAATTTCTAACTTTCCCACTTTTTTCTCTTTGAATAATAAACATTACATTTCATTTCCAAGCTTCACCTGTTATTAGTCACATGTGATTTAAGTACCGTCTTGATTCTTTGAAAAAATTGGTGACATCAATCTAATATTTTCTAATTTTCTACTCATTCCTTTGCTTAAAACACGGTGCACATAAGAATTAGAGGAAAACAATTTGCTTCCAAAATGAGGACACAGGATAATTAAGAGGGAATGAATTAGAATTTGTTTTTGGAAAAATCACCTCTGCAAGTAATCACATTTTATGGTATTTCATCAATATAATATAATATAATGTAATAGTTTGCTTCCAAAATGAGGGCACAGTAATAATAATAATAATAATAACAATAATAGTAATGATGATTTAAAATATTTTATGACTGTTCAAATTCAACAAAAATGCTGGAGATATTAAAAGGGAGCAAAAAAGGTTAAGTTTCACCTGTAATAGCTATTATTATTATTTTAGACAGCCGACATGTGACTGCCTTCGCCACCCATGAAGGATTATTTCTCTTTTATGGCATAATGAGTGCTTTCAAATCATTTCAGAAAAGAATAGAGTTAGTTATTGCAGGTTGTACAGGTGCCAAAAACATCAGTGACAACACGCTCATCTGGGCACCTCCCAAGAAGACCATGACAAAAATCTGGAAGAAGTCTTAAAGTGCATCTCTGAAAGTGGACTTAAAATTAACCTTGATAGTCAAAGACTAAAAGCCCCATCCCCCACTTTGAAGGTCCATTTTAGTTTCACTTCATAAGTAATAGAATAGAAAGTGTGAAGACTTGTGTACAGTTGATATGCAACAATTCATGGAAATAGTACAAATAAAAGTTTTATGGTGTCACTCCCAGATAAGCCCAAATAAACTTTATTAATAATTACAGTCATCAAATAATTGTGACCAAATATTTATAGAAAATAATAAAGTTTGTTTAAAAATCAATATTTGTGTTTAGAATGGTGATTCACAATTAACCTGAAAAGAGAAAGTAGCATTGAAATAAATTACATGCTGTTGGAATAAGACAAAATGAGAACTATCTAAGCCTATGTGAAATGCATTAACTACAAAAATGCACTAACTACAAAATGTTGTTGTGTATAATAAATATCTTGCATGTGCATCTGAAATATTCACACCCATTATACGCAATACAGAATGTAAAATTATTTGACATAGAAATAAATAATACATATTGAATGAAACAAATAGTCAGAGATAAATTGTTCATGTTCACTGTTTACACATTAGTCTCATAAACCTCTCTCCAAGGTGATCCAAGGCATTCTACTGGTGGTGTTTCATCAATTAAGCCTGTAGCCAAGAGTATTTGTCGCACACCTGTATCTTTCACATTTAGGAATTTCAATTCAACACCTAAGTATGACAGTTCCGTTGAAATATTTTTAAACATGTGTGCTGCATCATAATCAATACTGACTGTGAAAGTGAGATCTAACTCGACAATGTCAGCTTTCTGATCCCTCTTCACAATAGAGTAAATTGTTTTCCGAATGGATTCCGTGGAGACATATGTTAACATCCCTTTAAGATGTATTCTGCTATGTGCATCAGCAATACAAATTAGAATTTTTGGATTAACTGCTTGGTAGATAATAATCAACAATGAGATGCTACATCCAAACAACAAACCAAATTCCAATTTGTAGAATGTGCCCAAGATCGATACCACGTAAGGTACTAAGTGAATTCGGTTTACTTTCCAAATTCCTTTTGCAATGCTTGAGTCAAATAAAGGTATAACATGGGCTATAACAAGTGCACCCAGTACTGACAATGGCATAAACTTGAGTACTGGTGATAGGAAACTTACAGCTAACATGATAACACAGCAAGAAATAAGACCTACATGTATACAAAAACAAGTAAATAAATAAAAACATATTAAATAAACAAATAAGCAAAAGTAAAATAAAATAATAAACATGATATAACAGTATAAAAAGCATTGGCTTTTTTTCTTTTCTTTTCTTAGGAGTACTGTAGTTTCTATGGTTATTCAGCATGGTTGGTAAGTTGTCTCGTGTGCCTGATCAGTCCCTTTGGGAGTGACATCACGAAATAAGTATATTCAGTGTGATAAGGACACTTTGTGACATCACACTTTATTTTTTGATATTTTTATACATTAGTAGTGTTTTAATCTTACCAAATATACTCCCACTTTCATTTTCTGTTCATTTTAAGGAAAATAGACGAAGCATAAAATAATTTTTTAGAAAATTAAAGTCCCCTTTTTCAACCTACCAGACTCTGCACTAAAGTTATTGAATAATCTTCTTAATGGGCAAAACATAACAAAGGAAATACAGCCACAGTTAATGGAGTTTAAATTGTATTTGAGCAAATGCGTAATAAATGTGGATGTTTCAATGAAATTTTCTTAGAAGATTTAACATACCTGAAAATGGAGTTCTTGATCCACTAACTGCATTCATAGCTGATCTGGAAAGACTTGCACAAGCACCAAAACCTCCAAAAAAGGATCCAATTACATTAGCAAGACCAAGTGCTAACAACTCTTGTTTTGGATCCACATCATATTTATATATGACAGAAAAAGCTTTTGCGAGTGATAAAGTCTGAATACATATTGTTATTGGAACAATGATGAAACCAGTGCCAAACTGTTTAACAAAATCAATTATGCTCAGTGTTCGGTTGTTTGATAAATTTAACACTTTTACAGGAAACTAAAACAAAACAGTTTATGATCCAGGGCTCTGATAAAAATTTACTGAACATGTCAATACGCCCAAATAACTGATATCTGTGTGTTATTTATTGTTTATTATGTATTTGATTACAAAAGAAATGACCTCATATTTCTAACATTTTTATCAAAATTAAGATAATATGCCTTCAAAATGGTAGTTGAAGAGTATACCCTGTCAATCAATTCATGACAGGGCACTAGCATCAAATGGCATGGGTGCATCTTTGACAATCAAAGTTGTAAAAATCTTGGTTCTAATGACAGGTTGAATGATAAAAGATTAATATAGTGCTTTCTAAAAAGAATAGCAAAATAAACAAGTCAAAATAATATCTTGACTACAATAAAAACAACAACCTTAAATTGGGGGATGTATCCCTTCCAGCATTTCCACCTAACATTTTCTGACACACTTCTGTTCTTTATTGAAAATCTTTATTGAAAATTGAAAATTGAAATCAGAAACACCTTTTTATATTCACTTCCAAGCACATTTGTTTATTTAAGATTGTTATCAGTTTTTGTTAAAAAAACACAACTTACTATCAACAGTGATGTCAATGTATTAGTCACTTACGTAAAACTTACATCCATGCCAATTTCACCCACCTGATAAATTAATGAGGAAGATAAATTCAGGAAGTGGGTGATTTGTGGCAAATAAAAACCATATGAAAACAATGAGAACAAATAAGAAAGTTTATCAAAATTAACAATGGTGGGAATTATTCTTCGTGGTTAGAACCGTTATTATAAAAATATTATTCAAAAAATATAACAGTGCACATACTAGCACATAATAACAGCATGCAACATCCTTCTCTTAAAAACGTTATGTGAGCATTTAATGCTCTCAGGTCAAAAAACGGACTGGATTTCAGATGCTGCCTTTCTGAAATTCCTGGAAAGTGCCTTTTTCTTAAAGTTTTACACAATTTTGAAAAAAATTGACCATTAAGTGCCCTTTTTAGCTACTACCAGACTCTTTCCTAAAATTCTAGAATACCCTGACTCTCATGAAAATTGTTCCCTTTTAAAGATTTAGAGACAAAATTCAAAAGTGCCCCTTTTCAGGTAAATTGTACACATGCCCTTTGATGCTAGTATATGGCATCAACATTGTAGCAATGACATGGATTTATTTAACTAAAATCCTGGACAGAAACATTTGGTATTATCTATTTCAAACCCCATTTGTAATTAATCTCTTTCATTTAAAGTGCCATGAAAATGAGAACAGGGGTTTAGATGTTTACTTTAAGGATCACACAGGCTACTGTATTGTGCTTTCATGGAAAACATTGGTAAGTGTTCTTATTACACTAATAAACACGATGACGTCACAAAACAAGTGAGACAACTTGTCAATTGTTCTTAACAACCACTATGAATTCAGTTCCAAAGTACTTAAGATTTGTGTTTTTAGTCATAAACTGAAAACTACGTACTTAAAATTTATGGTGTGTCTTAAGTCATGTACACTGAAAAGTATTCAAGATTTGTTTTAAATCATGTAACACTGAAAAGTACTTCAGATTTGTGGTGTCTTAAATCATGTACACTGAAAAGTACACAAGATTTGTGTCTTAAGTCGTGTATACTGAAAAGTACTCAAGATTTGTGTCTTAGGTCATGTAAACTGAAAAGTACTCAAGATTTGTGTCTTAAGTCATGTAAACTGAATAGTACTTAAGATTTGTGTCTTAAGTCATGTAAACTGAAAAGTGTGGTCAGGCACATGCAGAATGAAATGTTTTGCTTTAATTCTTCTGTAGCAAATAATAAATTGATCATTTGTAAACATGAATGAACGACCTAATCTATTAAAATGGTAGACATTTGATGTGAAAGCAATTAGATGTCACGAGGAAATGTTTAATTTTAGAAATGTTCTAGAAAGATTCTTATCCTAAGAATTTAAAGCTCAGTTACACAAGCATGAACAGATTTTGACTGGACAATGTCTGGACAAAACTTTAAAAAAATGTTTGTTTGACTGGACATTGGTTTATTTTGACCAGGCATGTTCGATGTCTGGCCATTATGTTGCGCCCTGGGATTGAATAATATTTCTTAAATTTAAAAATACAATTAGATTATTACATACTCATGAAATTCATTATTTTAATGTCATTACATAAACCCCTTCAACTAATATCCTAACGCAGACTCATATATTCAAGTTTGGTCAGTGTTTCAACGTTATCAGACAAAATCATAACCACACAACCATGTATGTATGTCAACAACATTTGTCATATGTATTAATTCCAGTGATGATGAAGATGTATTAAAGAAATAGATATTTTGTACATTAAAGTAATGTGATTTTTTGTGATGAATGTATACAGTATCCTTATCATTGTTATTTACGTGTTTGTTTATATTATCCTTTCTAAAATCAATGTTCCCTTTTCTTGACACCCCTTAAGAATGACATTGATATTTTTACACGAGGCTGGACAAAGTTATTCATAAAAGGGGTATTTATTAGATGGATTTTTATGGTAGATTAAAGAAAATATGATTAAGAATTTTTTTATCTTTTATCTTTTTATATTTTTTCTATCTTTTCGCATTCATGAAATGAATTTGTGAACATATCAAAAAATTATAGAGATTGTGGCACTAGATATAATTTTTGCATGTTTATAATAAAACAATGGCGCATTACTAAAACACATTCTCCACCACATGGTTTAATCATTTTCATAATTTTTCTCTAGCTTTTCAAATTTATTGACTGTTTACTTTTGTTTCAGAAAAAATACATATACTTTACTGATTTTTAATTTTTTTAATATAATTACCAGCAATCATGAAAAACAATATTAATTATGACTTTTCATTTTGAATTGAGAAAATCAGGAAAAGAAAAATGCAGTAGTAGGATCCTGTTCATCCTCGTTTCAGCAATGCTAGTTTAACTTACCATATTCAGAAGCTTATACTAAACATGAAGAATCTACATAATGCAATCATTAACACTAAATGTTTTTTCATCTTTGATACATACAGTAACTTGATACATTACTTTGTTTTTACAATTCTTGCAACTTCTAGAACATTTTCAAAGTTCATTGCTTTATAAAGTTCTTACACCTTCTAAAAGTTCTTACACCTTCTAACATGTAAATGTTCACACTTTTACTTAATATTCAAAATAAAATGTCATAAAAAATAATGAGGCCTGGAAATTAGGTGGAAACGATCGTTTCGTTACTGCGGCGTTTCCGCAAATTTGAAAAGACGGTAACCGTAAGCATTTATTTCTTAAAACTATAATAACTTTTTTGTTTCTAAATAGTTTTTATTAGGAAAGCATTTTTCATTTTTCTCTTGAACAAACTCTGCTGATAAATAATATTACATATTTCTTAGCTTCGATTCTTCTTATCTAGTGTTTTATTGAAATGTCCTTTAAATTCGACGTGGTTTCTATCCTCTAATTATGTTTATAAAATGTGTTTCTGAAGGCTATTCAAATATTATATCCTACAATAATAATTGTATAGTTGTGCATTACGTGTGAATGGAAACCAGCTATTTTATATTTATTCTTCCTGTATATATAGAATGTCTGTTAAGTTCCATGTGTCAGTAGCTATCATTAATACCGTTAAGGGGGTAACAATTGTCTAATATAAAATAAAACAATAATGGAATTTATTTAAAAGTTAATTCATTACAGATAATATAATATAAATTTTAAGGTAGATATAAACTAAATGAAAAAAACAATCGTTAGTTTGACAACTCTATTTCACAACATTAATATAGCAAGCAAGACTGAAAGGAAATCTTTAAATATATTGTTGTTTTTCCCCAGAGAAAAACTTTAAATCTGCTGACCTTCGTTACATATTTTACTTTGCAAGTATGTTCTTTCAAATACAATGCAGTGACTTCCAAACATTCGATTAGCATTGTAAAGTATCAACTTCTACAAAGATAAGAAAGATACACATGCACATTTTAAGTACTTTAATAACACTGTGATGAAGAACACGGTAATATTATTTTATTTGTGTTTGTGTGTACAAGTGCAATGATTTTACTTAAACTCTTCAACATATGATTTTCTATCATGTTGCATGTGATTCTATAGAATAAATCTATAAATATTCTACATGCGGTAATCTCATTTTTCAAGGAAGACGATTGATGTACTCGTGCAACAATTTTAGTTGCTTTTCAAGTGAATTAATAAAAAGTTTCTAGATGAAATACTAATTAGCAAGACAGGTT
>JANTOQ010526791.1:0-11033 GCA_027564595.1 Bythotiara depressa | reverse complement strand
TACATATATATATATAAAAATTCTGGACTTCAAGATGAAGGAATATATATATATATGTACATGAGAAATCAGTGGTGAATTTTATATCGGTCAAAATGACTGATATGAAATCTTACACCATGATATGAAATGATTGTATGTGCCCAGAAATACTACTCTTGATTAAAATTGGCAGTGTTATTGATACTGATTGGCTATCTTTAACAATGTCCAATATGAAATGCTCATGTAAACAGAAACAGAAACATTTGCAGACTGATATGAAATCTCAAACCGGTTTGAGCGTGTATTGAGTGTTCATGTAAATTGGCCCTTAATGTTACGCATTAAGACCATATTTTTGTTATTTCACAAACTTTCAATAATGGCTGCTACAAATCACAAAACAGTAAGATTTAACACACTTATTTGAATTTTCACTCCATTCCTTTCGCTTTAAATGTTTGCGTCGAAAATCTAAGTGGTGTGTGAAAGTGAGCGATAAAAATGGCCATCCCGCTGTTGATGGAGCTAAAATGTTATTCTTTTTTCAGCAGTTACTGATATTTTATTTCAGATTAATAGACCTTTTCTGATATTACTTCACAGAAAATTTGATTTTGAATTCGAATGTTGATGTTAACTTGAACTGCATGATTTTGCATGAAGAGAGCTTTGAACTTGAATGTACTGATGCAGTAACAACAAAGCTATGTTTTGCATTAAAAACGGTGCAATTTGGGAAAGGTCTATCGTTTATCTTTACTATTTATGTAAGCGTTTATATAAATTTGTGTTATTCTCCCAAAACAAAAGTTTCATAAAATTCATCGTCTATACCCATATGTGTTCAAGTACACAGCGCTTCTTGTTTTCGGCTTTTTGCTTTCACAGAATAATCAATTTTCCAGCTTTGTATTTTGAAAATATTCTGAGATGAATATATTGTATTTTATTTTATAATTAAACAATTTTTATTTTAGTCTTATGATTCGTCTCGTGGCAGTGCTTTTTTGGGTGATTTTTACCTGGAATGCTGACATCACACTTTTGCTATTAATATTACGTTTACGTATATCAAAAGATTCATATGAGGGCTACATACCAAATTTTTATCAGCCAATCAGATTTTAGGAGGGAGGGAATAAAATATGCCCGAAAACTGTTCACCTAAACATCCTCACGGAAATAATTTTCTTAAAATCTTAAAATCTAATTCTCAGACGTCTTAACGTCCTATTTCTTTCTATTCTGAATCTATTTTTGTGCTACCCTGATGTAATATTACGCCCGTATATACCCAGTATATTATTGTCAGTGTATTTGTGAAATATGTAACTAGTTAGATATAAATAAAAGACAGCCGCCGAGATCAGACTTATAGAGGTATTTTCCCAATGTAAAATTAGGCTGACTGGGCTATCTTGAGTATTACTTTCTGCAACTGGTATAGAATACACCTATCGCGCTTATGAGGCTGCCATGTTGAATATTTTGTGTGTTTCTGCAACAGTATAATGGACATCAGATTTGAAATCTTGAAAAATAGGTAGAATTTCACCAAGATGTTATGTTAAACATATGTGCAAGGTGTCGGATTTGTTTAAAAATATTTCTGGCATCAATGTCATTTATTTATTTACTTATTTTATTTATTTATTTTTTGATGTTGTGTATTTATTTACGTTAAAAAAATTAGTTGACTTGAATTAGCACTACAAAACTACGTTATGTAGTAGCTATATATTAGTTTTTCTTTTAGCTTATTGTATATTTTATCTACATTGTATTTTAATTGTCAACTGTAAATAAAGAAATAATAATAAATAATAATATTGGAAGTGTAAAATTACCCTTATATGGTCAAAGTCTTCTTATTTTTCCTTATTTGAAAACGCCATAAAATTCTCTCTCCTCCACATTATTAGACATTTCTTGTCCAATCTTTGTAGGTTTGATTTCATTATTCATCCAGTAAGTTATTGATGCTGATTAAACGAGTTTCACAGATATTACAATTAAAATCTTGGTGATGTTTATATAAATTGTTCATTATAATATTTTTGGATAATTACTAAACTATTACGTATATCAATAAAACAATAAACTATTAAAAACAGACAAATAAAAACAACTACTTAACTGACAAATGCACGTAGAATATAGAAAAATAGACTAAATCTTATATGCAGTTCTTACTTTGAGAAGATGATGAGAAGACGCAGCTCTTTCCAAACTACGAGCAGTGTAATCACATTTTCTCTCCTGCTATCAATTTAAAGTTACACATTATCTAAAATGTAAATGGTGGATGTCATAAGCCTATTCGAAAGTAACGAATCTTTGCTAAATAGTAGGGCCCAAGTATTTTGAGTGGTTCTAAATTACCAAACACGTCATGGAAAACTATATTAGCTGGAGTCCGTCAAGTAACTATGTATGCCCCCATTTTTACCGATTATACATACATCTAGTATTTCTGTGTACGTGACACCAATCAATGCATAGAAGGGTTAAATAATGACTTACAAAAAATGACTGAGTTGGCCTGTCAATGGAAAATGTATTTTAATCCCGATCCGTTAAAACAAGCATTGGAAATACATTTTTCCAGAAAGGGTTCTCCCAGTTGCTTGCCGACTTTATATTGTAATGAAGAAAAAGTTGATACTCACCTTTGACCTTTGACCGTCATTTTAAGGCGGTACCATACCCTTTAAATTTCTAAATTTCTAAATTTTGTTTTCAATCTTTCTGGCCATTTTCAATTATAGAGAAATCGTTTCTGGTTTTGGTGTTAAGCTATTTTCTCATGAAATTCGCTAACTTGTTCTTAAAAGATAAGTGGTAGCTCATAACGTTCCTTAGCAACGACCTTAGCAACGGGTTGCAACCATTTCATGACGTAATATGCCAGGTATTTTTATCCGTATCCACTACATATGCTGAGGTGACCTGCTAGCAGAAAAAATTAATCAAAATGAGTTCGATTAATTAGCGTGCCACAAGTAAATGTTAAGCTTTTTTACTAGCAAGAACTTCTTGATTAAACTTTTTAGTTTACTTTTTAAGTATATATTTAAGAAAAGTTGGCACTTTGGTGCTGAACTAACCGTGTTCGCCTTGCATCTTCGAAAAGGCGGTGAGCAGGTGGTGTATTTCGTTTGCTCTAGAATGGGAAAGAATAGGACGTTAAGGCGTCAAGATATGGAGAAGTCTATGAAAGAACAATGAACGGATATAGTGAGAACAAAGCAAAGAACGACGTATATAGGTATATGCTTACAACACGATCCTGGGAACGAGCTAACGTTGAGAACAATGGATCGGGATTAAATAGCGTAAAATTGCAAATTAAGATAACTTTAACGTATAATATTGCATAAATGTAATTTTGTAATTTTTTCGATGTTTAACCTTGTTCTTCTCAAAACAATTTAAAACATGGTAACTCAGGAATGGTAAAACGGTATGAAATTGGACAAAAAATACTCTCTGTATCTTCACGTAGAACAATAAAAAAATACATAGTATTTTTTAAGTTCACCACAACATTAAACGTGTCAATCTGAAGAAACACTCCAAGTATCACATTTCTACCCTAGTTGTTCTGCAGATATATTGTCCCAAAATATCGATAGTTTTGGGCGTAATTAGGCACATAATTAATTTTTTGTCACTTTCTTGCTATTTTCACGTTTTAACTAATCGATGCCACAATTTGTCATAAATAAGTCCATCAATGTGTATATGGCAAGATATTAGTTTTAAAGGGTATGGACCTCCGTAAAGAGAAATTATCGAAAGTTTATATAGGGAATATAGGTATATAGGTATATGCTTACAACACCTCGTTCCCTGGATCTTTTTTCCTTTTTGATATAACTGATGGCGGAAGAAAAAACCCTGGCTTCGTGTGCGCGTTTACGCGATTTGATTGGATGATAGACACCGCTTAAGATGGCGGCGCTGTGGAGTAGAACGGAATAGTGGATCATGTACATCCGTGATTTGGTGTAAGAAATTATATACACTCTTTTTAAAAATAGGATCTAATACACATTTGCCAATAACGCAAGCTTGATGCGTAGCGTATTTATTTTAGTTGATATTATTTCAAGTAAGCCGATGTTTGGCTAGTTCAAAAGGAGCCTGTATTTTATTAGGTAGCTCTCTGAACAAAAAGAAACTTTAGTAGCAATACCAAACAGAATATATCTACTAGCCATTAGCTATCGCTAGGGTGCCCTCATACTTACAGTAGGTTCCCTTGTCCGTACAAATTCTGGTGAATTTCCCAAGATCTCTTTCAAATAATATTCGTACGATAAACATGTTATATATTTAACGTTATGCAAAAATGAAAATATAATGTTTTTTTTCAAAAACCTTATTCAAAGCAAATCTATCATTGTAAACCTTCTGCTCCGCTTTAAAACTGGGAGAAGAATATTGCACAGTTTCTACAGATCAAACTTTTCTGACTTGTCTCCAGAATGCCAGAAAGTCTGTGTTTATTACCTGATAGTCCATATCATGTATCTATAACAAGGAATCCGGGTCAGTAACCCAAGTGACAATAACAATATGTAAGTAATTATAAAATGGCTACAGTGTTCCCTGTTTTACAGTTTAAAATAATTGCATAATTTGAGCGTTTGTAATTAACATGCTTACAATTTCAAAAATAATATACTAAAATTCACACTGAAAATCGTTTCAGGTTTACATAAAACGTTATAAGATTTAATTGAATTAGGCAGCTAGTTAGCTATCTGTCAACATAATGGATAGCAGTACAAAGCATTATTCTACAAACTCCCAAAATGTTGTAAAACATATTTTTAGCTCATATGAAGCTTCTCCAAGTTGTAAAGCTTGGTTTTTCCGTGATGTTAGACAAAAATATAGAACTTTGAAAACGACACTCCAGTCTCCGCGTGGCAAAACAAAAGGTTGTCCCTCTTGAATTTACGTTAAATATATAGATCTGCATGCCAATATCAACATCTAGTTCATCATTTTAAGTTTATCTTCTAAGAGTAAGTTTACTGTCAACAAAGCGATTTAAAAAACATCTTATACTTCTTCAACAATATGAAACATTTATAATTCCAACAGCGTTGCTATCTGCACAATATTTAATGTTTCTTTTCTTACAAGTAGGGGTATCAAATATGTATATAATAATAATTAATAATTTAATTAATTAATTAATTAATAATCAGATTTCATAAAAGATTTGGCAGTATCATTAAATGTTGTGGTCAAACGCTGAGATGTTCTCAGTGATTTGATGAAAGTTCAATTGCTTCATTGTGAATAACAGAAAAGGTGCTTTACTCTAGAGAGGCAGAAAGGTCTCATTTGAATACATTCAAACAAAACAAGCTTGTAAAAGTACAGGGCGCAGACAATTCAATGTTAAAAACGACACAAAATTAAAATATTAAGTAAATGAGTTGCTTCAATGTAAAACATGTCAAAATGTAAAACAAAATAAAGGCAAAATAAAGGCAAAAAAAAAGCATTACAAATTAACTTGACAACAATGAAGCAATTATCAATGAACATGAGAAATGTTAAGGTACAAAAACACCAACCTGTGTAGTTCTATAAAGCACTGGCAGTGATGGGGAAAAGCTTAAATAAATTTTCCAAGTAGAAAGGTCCATGAAGAAGAAATTTAGCAAAGTATATTGTAATCTTTCATCTACTCAGCTAAAGCTGTTAACGTACGCGGAACTTCTCCTTTTTATCGAACAACAAATGAATATAAATGACCTTCTCGTGCTAATTTAAACGGGGCTGGGACAAAACAAAAATGGTGAATACTAATAATGCAGAACAGAATAATTTAAATAGGATATTCCTGGTAAAACAAAACAGGGCATATGTAAAAAAGAACAAAATATAAAAATGCCAACTAAGTCTTCAAAAAAAGTTCCATAAAAATGCATAGAAATCACTGCAGAATGTATATGTAACCTTTTATAAAGTCGAAATATAGCCATATATGCAAAACATATAAAATCAAGGAGTGTGGATAAAAACGCTACTTCATAGTGTCATGTTTGTGATGATCTTTCTGGAATTATAAGACACATTCTTTAATATTGTGGTCAGAATACTCTCCTCCATATCACACAGCTCAGTCGAAGAACAAAAGCTGGTGTAGGTTTTCATCAAGACATCTGAACACATGTCACACCATCTTTATCTAGCAACAAATTAAAATGCACATCATTCTCGACATTCACTTAATAACATAAGCCGTTTGTAATGTTCACATCTAGCAGTAGTTTTACCTAGAATGGTGTTTAACCTTTTATTACAACTATTATTGTTGCATTTAAGATACATCATAACTGCTACATTTTTCACTTTTTGATTTGAAATGAGTGAAGATGATCCTTTTACCAATTTGTGAAATTCGGACGTAATAACTTCCCATTCAGGCTCAACATTCCTGGTTTGGATTCAGTAGTCACGACAGTATCAGAGGTGGTTTCAAATATTTTACACTTAAAAATGCGAATAACGACATTTTTGTTAATGTAAGAATATTGGTTTCTGTTATGTCTTCAAGCTGTTCCTACCATATAGAGATCGGGAGGAAAGCAGTGTTATAACTTTCACCTGATAAGGGTGGCATCTTTAGATTTGACCTTTATCTACATTTCTTCTTCAACCCATTTTATTGTTCCTTTAACTGTTCCATGTGTTTTAGCTTTTATCGGCTCAATAGTAGAATGTGTTTCTGTGTGAATTGGAAATCAATCATGTTATTATCAACCATATTTTGGTTTACAAAATTTGTTCCATTGTTTAAACTACTGACATTAATCATAGATACAGGTTGCGCAACCTTTTGTTGATCTGCAAACAACTGTATTTTTGTGCCACAATTATTAAGAACTTTGATTCTCTCTGTTACTGTTGGCTTTGTCTGTATTTTAACATTAAAGTACGAATTAGTACTGCTTTTACTATTGATGATGTCACCAACGTCCACGATATTTCCAGAAAGCTATACATTAAATGGTGTATATAATAAATATATGTAACAAATGTTATTTCAATTGGCCAAATTGTGCCCTAACGCAAATAATTTTTGAAACCGTTAAGTTAGGAACAGGAGCATGTACACTGTTACTGTAACTAAAATTATGAATAAGATCAGGAAGTGAGTGATTGTAATGCAGCATCAAACAGTAACTTAAAATTTATATTAAAACAAAAAGTAAGAACAAAGTGAATACTTACTGATTGGAGTATTACTTCCATCCATCTTTTTACAGGAGATTCATACATGTTATAGTTGTAATACTTTTTCTAAATGAAATATTCAAGCTAATTAGCATATGTCTGGATTAAATCTGGTTCAAATTGTTTACAGGAATTATAATGAGCAAATTGTATTAATCCCCATAGCAGTGAAGGCAACTATGCACAAATTATTTTGATCAATATTTCCATAATGGTGACAGCTTGCTTTGCTTGGAATTTATGTTGTAATTTACTCTAACAATTTAATGTAGCAAAAAAGTGTGAAGGCCCATGGTGTCCTTTATGCACGATCTAAAATGCTTTGAACTTTACATCAATAGTACAGCAGTTGGGTAAAATAATATTCATAATTAAAAAGAAGTTAATTGATATAACCATGGTTACCTGCATCCAAATTTTATACTCAACAATATGGATAACAAGAATTTTTTAAATTTTTTAAATTTTTTAAATTTAATAACTTGAACCTATCAGAACTAAAATGTACAAACATGTCTTTATGAAACATCATTAACTGTAATTTCTGTATTTACCCTTGAGGTTAAAGCTAATGCTTGCAACCGCTTTTCCTCAAGGCAAAGAAACCTAAGAGATGATGAATATTTTACAGCATTCAAACGATCTAGTGACATTTGTTCTACGGTCAAATCTTCTAGTTTACGCACTCTAGAATTGCAACATAAGCAAGTCCGAAAAAAGTTTCTTTCTTTCCTAAATCTATCCAGGCCGTATCTAAGGTTAATCCTTGTGACTTATGTATTGCTATTGACCATGCTAGTTTTAATGCCAACTTTTACCTTTCACATGTCATTGTTCCAACATCTGTTGAATTTTTGACAGGTATAATTGGTACACATCTGGGAATATCTGTATGGAAACTTTGTCCAGTATAAGTCTCGTCAAACTGAATTATTACACCTCGGGCAATGATGGCGAAAAAACTTCCAGGTTTGTATATTATTTATTTAACATATCCCATTGAACCATTACAGAGACCTTTCTCAGTCCACAAGTTACGAGTGAGAATTACCCGGTAGCTCCTTTAGACAGATACAATACTGGAACTAATCCACCCATATCATCAGAACTTCTTTTAGATACTTCTTTTGGAATTATGAATTGATTTAATTGATGCAACAAGCTCATTCAGCTGTTTCAGAGTAACAAGGTTTGGATTAGCAACATATGCATTTGAAAAACTAAGCTTCGCATAATCTTGAGTGTTATTAGGGTTAATATTATGAAATGTCCTACCAGAACAGGTACCATTTCGCAGGTTCAAGAGGAATGTGCGAAACTGTGTGAATCATTGACACCGCTATCTCTTTCATTTTTTGTTAATTTTACCACTGTTTTAAATTTATTATAAGCATGAAATCCCTGGACATTAATTTCATTAGTTGGCTGTCTATGATATAAAGTCTTATCTCAGGTGGTAAATGAGCTATGCCAGCATAATACACAAGCCACCAAAAAACTGACTCTTATTTCCTGTAGCTTGTCGACATCTTTTATCAACCAGTTTTCAAGCTGTTTTTGACCAACAACAGAGAATTCGTCTATTCAAATGAACCTCATAGCCAGTGATGGTCATTTAAATATTTACCTTTAATAGGTAACTGTAATAGCGAGTGTAAGGTTTTTTCTTTAATGTTATATGCTGCAATACCAACAAAAGCAGTAACTAAACAAGTTTTTTCAAGCAATTGTTTTATACATTTTATTAAATAACTTTTACCTGTACCTGCTCCACCAGTTATGATCATGAGCAACTTATCATTATGATTATTAGAGGAATGACTGATAATGTCAAAGGTCAGTTTTTTACTTGTATTTACGTTGTCAGCATTAAAAACAGCATCAGAAGAAGATGATGTTTGAACTTCTTTTTTCTGTTCTTTTAATCAGAATTGGATGGCATTTATCATTTCTGAGGTAAGGCTATATCTAAAGTTGTCCCAATATGGATTTTGTTTTTAACAATAATAACTAGCCTGACCTGAAAGACGTCTTCTATAGAGCATATTGTAAGCCCTGTATGCAAATCTTTGATGTGATGCAAACATATATCTCCATGATCCATTAATATTTTCTGCAAATTTTATTAAATATTTAATATTTTCTGCAAAACGCTCATTTTCACAATCTGCAATATCTCTTTGCAGTGTTGAGTTTGTTGGATCACCATTTCCATCTGGGAACAATGTAGGAAAGGCCATAATGTCAGTTTCCTTTTGCATATCTACTTGAGTAGGTAAGAAACTTCCCATTTCAATGTTTTTATCAAACACTCTGTCATCTTCATTTTGCGGACCGAAGTCAGATGAAAATTATTAATCATCAACATCACTACCATAATCATTATCCAACTTATCTTTATCATTATCATTAGTACTGCAACTTACTTGCACTTGTATGACATGATGCCTCATTTGACTGTGCATGTATGTACAGAAAGTCATCTTCATGCAAAGCAGCTATCCTTTCATAGTTTACAATAATGTGTTTATACACAGGATTATTTGGCATTCCTTTACTGTCGAAACCAAAACGCCAGTGTAAAGCATTAAAACCTTTTTCCTTCTAACTTGAAGGTTTCTCGATTTTCCAGTATTAGTTTTAAAATTTACCACTACAACTGGGATCTTAGTCGACATTCGCGGTAAAATATTTGCAATATGCTGGTAGTGTTGTGGCATGCCCTTTATAAGCTCTTTGTCCTCCTCGCGGTTTGGTGTAAACCTGAATTACTGGAAATGCTCGAGAAATAAGTATTTCTTCAACCTGTGTTAAGCCCTGTAAGCATTCAGGGATTGGACTTGGAATTAATCCATTTTCTACACTAATTTTTTGGAATGTTTTTGTCGCGTATTTTGTCAAGTATAATCATTTTCTCCTGTACTCATAGCAACTTTCAGTGGCCAGGCCTCTTTGAAAATATTGCACTGTGTTATAATCAGTTTCATCGACTTGTGAAAATTTTGTATAGAAAACAGCCCTTTTCGAATTGGCATAAGTACCGAACTATCATCTTTAAAATCAGAAACTTGAAACAAAGTAGTTAACTTACGTGTTTTGTAATTTTCACGACGTCTTGCATTAACTTCCTCTTTATTTTTGTTGTATATTTCACGCTGCTTAGTGTTCTTCTTTTCTTTTTTTGACGACATTTTTATTTTCTTCATTTTGACTGGCATTCTTCTCTTCTTCATTTTGACTGACATTCTTCTCTTCTTCATTTTGACTGGCATTATTCTTTACTTCATTTTGACTGGCATTCTTATTTTCTTCATTTTGACTGGCATCTTCTCTTCTTCATTTTGACTGGCATTCTTCTCTTCTTCATTTTGATCATCTGTAATTTTCACGCCGCCTTGAATTAATCTCCTCCTTATTTTTGCTGTACATTTCACGCTGCTTAGTATTCTTATTTTCTTTATTTTGAGTGTCACTTAAAGAATTATATATTTTACGCAACGTATACTTTCTTGTACCCTGCCTTCGCATGTTTGATTGTTATTTCGTGAAACATTAAATGCAGGGTGATGACCAGATTCTTGCAAACATATTTTTACAGAATAAGCAGCAAAAAACCAACCGTTATTTTATGTGTGATACAAATTATCCAAATCCAAGTAGTACATGCAATGATCATAAAGATCATCTATGTAAACACAAGTATTATTTGGTTTACGGATGAGACGTTGGGCAACGTCTCCACGTGGAGGGACCTACTGTCCTCGCGGGGCCACGCCCACTATATG
>JANTOQ010526680.1:0-11034 GCA_027564595.1 Bythotiara depressa | reverse complement strand
GCTCGCGCTCAGAAAAAAGAAACTCTGGCGTATTATACTCGGAACTGATCTGACGAGAACGGCTATATCTAGTCTACTTCTTACTAAGAACTATCAAACAAACACATCCCTCTCCCACCCCACCACTACCAAGATTTAATAATTTAGTTCCGAATGTTAACTACGAAGTAAATTTAAAGAAACGTCATAACCAACTTCAAGGGGAAGAGTATTTTAGAACCGTAGAAACAAAACCGTTTTAAATTTAATCAGAAAGGTAATACATAAACTACCAATAAACTTGAAGACTAGCATAATTTTACTATTTTTTAACTAAACGTTTCAACTCATACGTGAGTCATGATCACTAGAATAATAATAAATAAACAATTAGAAGGTTTTATAACAGGGGAACCTGCGAAAAGTTTAAAGAGATAGGTGCGAAATTAGTCACATTGTTAGTAGGGATCCAGCCGAAGGTCCAAATTAGCGTTCATTAGCGGTTGTCTTTCATTAATTATTAGTGCTTCTTTAATGGTTAAAATATAATCGTTATGGGCGGTATCAAGAATTTCGAAATGGTCGCATTATGTTTATATTTTTTCATGTGGTCCACTATGCTCGAGTGTCTATAATTTCTTATAATTGAAATTTTTCTTTTTCCGGTCATGAAGCCTCCTATTTACCTATGTATGTGGTATCACAGTCCCAACATTTACACTTGCATACGACACCTGATTTTTGGCTTCGCTTGAGTTTGTCTTTATAACCAATGAAGGATTTTATATTAAAATTATTTCAGAAAATAATTTTTAAGTTTACGCTCCCATAAAAACATTCAAAGGACTTTTTAAGACTTGCTTTAATACGACCGATCGCTATTAACACCAAGATAGGGTAAGGATATAAATACATCCCGTTTTTGAGGACCATACGTAGAAATTGGATGGCCTGGATTGGTTCGTTTCTTTATCAAGTTACTTGTTATAACTAAGAATGGTAGTAGAGTAAACATTTGAGATAGTAAGTCTCATAAGCGGCGGTTAACCTCAATATCAAACAAATTATGGCTGGAACAGATTTTCCAATAACGGTCAAGCAGAACGTTAATTAAATTAACTTTTTATTTTCGAGGCATGAACGAGTCCCATTTCGTATATAAGCCAGTAAAGGTGACTTTCCTATATACAGTAGTGTCGAAAGAAGAAGTGTTTTCTTTAAACAGATTTTACATCTTTAACATTCACCTTCAACGGATAAATAGACCTTCTTAGTGATAGTAACGCTCCTATAGATTTTTAAAAGTTTATGCTTACTTTAATTGGATATCAAATTTTAATTCTCTGTATACAGTTTTGCGCCATGCAAATATGGTAATTTATGCAAATATGGTGATTTAAGGGTTTAGGTTTTTACTGTAGGTCAAATCGCATATACCCTTGGGTCAGTAAAATTTAGCATACATAAATTCATATTAAGTAGGTGTATTAAAGTGCACATAACAGGAAATGGCATTTTGAAAACATGATTAAACTTTTTCACTCGTCTCAGGATGGTACAAGCGACAATTTTTTTTAAAGAATATTTTTTTTATAAAATGACATGATCTTCGATGAGAAACGTGTTGACGTGTCACTGATAATAATGTTTTGATGACATGATAATGCAATGATCCGCCAGACATGTAAAAAGTTTAAATATTTCACTCTCATCACATTAGTTCCGTTAATAGCAAAATTTTCAAGGCTTCCTTCGGGAATCTGTATGCATAAAAGTTAAACCTTTGACTTACCGCCATTTATTTAATAACCCAGTGGGAAATCATGATCACACGACGTTGAAACAACGCCTGTAGCGTTTCTTCGACGTTGTAGGGACGTTGTTTGACCATGATGTGCCCACTGGGGGTAATATCATACCCATACTATGCAAGCTTTTATACTTATTGGTCTTATTTACCTACTAGACATTCTTATTTCGTTTGATTTAACATTTTAACAATTTAACAATACATCAAAAACATTGAACTGCTTTAACGATTATTTAGCAGGCCCTGTATTGATAGCAACATCGTTTTTTGTATAAATATAGTATAGAATGGTAACAATGAACAAAACATTTTAACAATGTGAGAAATAAATAAAACTGTGTGAGATATTATTAGTTAGTATTAGACCTAACGTATTTTGATTTAATAAAAGTTTTCTACACCACATTGGTCATCTGGATTTGCTTGTATTGGCAATGATGTCGTCATTTTTTCCAATTTCTTGAGAGTGGTAAGTAAATCAAGATAATAGAAGCTACGTCGAGCAATGACATGTTTGACCAGCTCTTGTAATGGATATAGAACTTGCTTAATGTCGTACATGTGTAACGTTCTGACGTGTAGTACTCTTGATCGACCAAATGCTGTGCAAATAAAAGTGAAACAATGTTTTAGTTTTTCGTCGATTATGAGTTCTGTTGAGAGCTCATTCTCCAATTCTTTTCTCTGAGTACGTAGACGATGATCTCTTTTTGAAAGGCTTCTGTTTATCTCTTCCTTTTTTTCTATTCTACTCTGTAATTCATTTAAATCACTGTCTATTTTATGCAGTGTATTTTTCCCTCCACTGTAGGCTCGTAAAGCAGTGTCAGCAGCTTTTCCAGCGACCTCCTTGGAACTATTACATGCAATATACATTGATCCTCCAATAATCGGGCCAAAGATAGGCACAGCACCACATATACCTCCAGCAATAGCAGCAAAAAATGCATTCTTATTGTATTCCTCCATTTGTTTTTCATGCGCTCTTTTCGCAGCTTGCACTGCATCCTGAGTAGCTTTTAAACGATGCTTATGTAGAGTTTGCTCCTCTTTTAGTGTATTCATTTCTCGTCCGCACCTCTCCAACTCCAATTTTAATTGTCTTTCCTTTTGATCTAGCATACCTATATTAGCCGTTTTTCCTTCTATTTGGTTCTGCAGTATGTCAACTCTGTTTTCACATATTCCACTTGCCTTTTTAAAATTGCGGTATATTTCTTCTGCAAATGGAGATAATTGCTTCATCCTTGCAGTTTTCGTATTACGGTCATTGTTTAAATATGAATGCATGCATTCAACCACCGTGGATAAATTCATGATACCAACTGCAACGCAGGATTTCATTGAGTCCTCCATAAAAATAGTCCTAAACATGAGTAGAAAAGAGTTTCATAGCTATGCTTCTATTTTTCTGAGAGTATTCTTCTACAACAGCGAGTCAGATAACATGACAGTAACAACGCAGAGATAAAAATTTCCTTGTATGAAAAACAAGTTCAAAGCAAAAACGTTTCTGCTTACATGACGATTTTATATCATCTGCTGCTACGGAGCAGCCATTTTTAAAGAAAGTACAGCCATAACAATAACAACTCGGTATACGTAGAAATTTCAAATTCAGTATATGAGATTTCTCTCCGATATGAATTCATAAAACATAGCCATAAAAACTGAATTAATCTACTCACCCAAGACGGGTATGTACCTTCCTCCAAATATGAAATATTAAGTCAGTGGAAGGTCATATCAAATCTTATTTAAACGTGTTCTTAGACTTAAAAAGGAGTTAATATGTTAATATATAAATATAGTTGCAATTTTTTTAATTCTTGAAAGGAGTATTAAAATCACCAACTAAATGCATTTTGTTTTAGATTTTGTTTTTATTTAATTGTCATTTTATTATAAACTCTTTGAATGGTTTCATATTACCAGTAGATTTTCTATATACAACATTCACTATTATATTATTGTTTTTTGGTGGATTTTACTGAAAAAAAGTTGGTATTAAAAATCACGAAATCGTTCCACTTGATAATGTATCAGGTGTAAGTCATCCAACCTACACAAATCCCCCTCCCTCCCTCTAGATAACAAAATAAATTGTACAAAATAAAAGTACTAACTTTAATATTGTTCCATTAGTCACTGCGGATAATGCAATCACAAAACAACTCCCCCAAACTAATGAAACGAGTGTTCCACAAATATATTTCCAGTACATGAATACTATAAATGCAACATTGAAACAGGTGTAAGAACTCCATCTAAAGGAAATATATATCATCATATACCATGCAATAGACAACGTTGTTTTGTTTCGGGGACTAATCCCGTGACAATTTTAATTTAGTGACTCCGTAAGATACTCAGAGAGGGGGGATTTTGTATATGAAGCCGCCGGCTAGATTGGCTAAAATCGCATTTTCGTACCTGATACAAAATCTCCCGTCCGTTGTCTTTTCAGTTCTTGTTTTAAAGATGTAGACGCACAAAACCACACACAAAACTTCGCAAAATGCGTAATGGGTGAAATTGTAAATATGCTGGAGATATCAAAGTTTTAGTGATTGGGAAAACTTGTGTGAAGGGGATCGCCTACACTTTGGGATATCTTTGAAATGAAATAGAGCCCTGGGAGGAAGCACTAGCTAAAGAGAAAATACACTATTTCACGATCTCAAAAACAATAAATGATTCCTTAAGCTGATATTTATCGAGATTTTGACTAGAGAAAAATTATATAACTGATATTATTAAAGCGGTTGCATCACAAGATCGTGTACGTATAAAAGGATTGTATAGGAAGGGGTCTATAAACTGGCTATTGCATTTCTAGATAAAGAAATAAACGTATATTATATTATATATCTTATACTTTTGTGTTTTTTATACTTGTTCTAACATCTATTCAAAAAAAACATTTTTAGCAGCATATTTAGCATACAAATGTGTATGGATTTGATTTATTTCCGGGGACAATAGGTTTAGTTTTTGTTTGTCCTGATATCATTCTGGAAATTCTAAGTATCTTTTCCATGCCACTTTCATAAGCATTACGAAAGAAAAAAAAATTTTACCATAAATTGATGATGATATGCCATGTTAATAACAGAATTTAAAAACACAAAACCCTCTATTGTCTAATGTTCCTAAAACAGAATAAATTTGAATACATTTGTTGGATAATGTTTCAATGTTTTCTTAAGAAAAACGTCAAAAATTTATGTCGTTGCAATGAACGAAAATGGACCCATTAGGAAACAAGGGAGTCCCTCACCCAGTCCACCTGTGATGTACAAGCACAGTTACTTTATTACTAAAGTACCTAAGATCCTCGTGTCTTAAATCGTTGGCAAAGTAAAATATTTTATCTCCTAAGTTCTTTATATCTGTATTCACTCAAATATCACTTGTGGTGAACTCACATTGGATAATCTGGCACTATGCATACATTTAGGTCCAAGATACTAGTTTCCTAGATACCTTTCTAATTATAACAGTGCTGCATGTGATCACGGTTGTTTGAGTTCACCAAACCGCCGTTTTAAGAAAAAATAACGTTTGGAGGGTGCACGTAGTTTTATTAAAAATATTAGTGTCTATTTATTTCTTCCCAAAAAAAGTTATTATTATCCGCTTTACCGCCGTACCAAGACTTGTTTCAGGTTAAGACCGTATTAATTAAGTAAATTGCCATAATGAATATGGCAACTGTGTTTTGTGTCTCTTAGCTTTACAGAATGTTGAGACCTACCATAGCTTTGACGTGAAGATAATCACAGGAAAACACAAACAGAAAAACCTATTTTCTTCTGTACATTTGTTCAAAGTAGCAAGGTCGTACGAAAACGAGACCTCATCCAAACCCTTCACATCCAGGTTCTACTGTAAAAATCATATTTAAGGAAGTCCTGTTACAGTATTTATTTCTGGCGAGAAATGATAATATGTAACATAACATGTAATCTGTAGTACATAATGAATCTAAATTTACAGAATGTATTTCTGTTTAAAGATGACAAAATATTGTCCAATCTTTTTACCAGAAGGAGTACACATGACGTTAAACTAAAACGTGCATACCTGTGCGATGAAATATCGTGTGTTAGGATGATTAGTGCTGTCGCTAGCGATGAGAAAATATATCCAGAAATACACTGTAAATAACCAAACATCGGCCACAATAACATTGCAATGCACATATTGATTGGTAATTGGTATAACGGCATGCTCTTCATTATAAACGAGAGTTGTGTTCTCACCAGACCGTAACCATGGAAACATTCGATCACCAAATCGAAGATGTCTCTCGATATCTTCAAGATATTGCTAAATCAAGTACATTATGTTTGATACTGTAGAGACCATTGAGTAGAAACTCGCTAAATATAGGTAACTTAACCCATTACTGCATGAGCACTTTTCCTGGTTATGATAAATTTCTCATTGGAAACTGTTATAATTTTATCAGGTCTTATCAGCCATTACCAAATGTATTTTACATTAAATTCCCAATAATTAACCACCTGGAGCAATCGAAATAGCAAGGAAATTATCAATGATTTGTTTTGTTTTCGGGGACACTGTACTTTAGAGCGCTTGTTTGCTCATGTAGAAGTGATAGTTTCCAATTCGATATTCCATTTATTTCCATGCATCAAGATCTTGAAAATTGTTTAACCTCCGGAAACTTTCCTCAAAATAACAACTTATGCCTGGAGACCTTTTCTTTCCCCGTTACTGTTGAATATGTACAGTCAAACAACCCCCTGAAAAGAACATGAAATTTATGCTACCCCCTGAAAAGTAGTAGTAGTAGGAGTAGGGTATCCTTAACACACACATTGAAGGCAATATATTTATTAATACTGCAGTGTAAATATCCTGGTTAAATATTCAATTATAAATAAATAAAATAGATCGAACTTATAATGGAACCGAAATTAGGGGTGTACGTATACAAACCGGATATAAACCGGATATGAAAGGTTACAAGGATACAGGAAAAATGCACATCTTCTGAAACTGCCATCTTACACCAATAAAAAGCATAAAATATTAATCCCAATTATCCGAATTTCGAGGTGACCGCGAAAACTATAACTCTTTAATGCATAGTGTCCCGGAAAAGAATCAAATCATTGGTCATTTCTTTGTTGTTTTGCTTTTTACAGGAGGTTAATTAGTGGAAATATAATGTAAAATAAATATGATAAAAGCTGATAAGACACTCTGGTTCCTCATAAAAGTACACAGGTTTCCAATGTGAAGTTTAATATAACCAGAAGGCATGCTTATGTATTAAAGGGTTAATTTAGTTTTCAAGAGGTTTACAAAAAAATCATTTACTCACTTTCTAGTAGGAGGTTCATTATGTACAATAGATAGAGTAATGGCTAATGTAAATGACAGACATAGTCCAATTATACTACCACCCAAGTATCTCCAAACAGGTACTGTGTGTAACAATAGCACGGCAAAAGAAAACATGAAGTCGTTATTCCATCTGAAACAGAAGAATATTTATATAAGACACGAGCTCATACTTCATGCTTTTTGCACGTGACAATCATTTACCAGGTTAGTAGTTTATTTTCCAGAAAATGGCTTCTGACGATATCACATTTCTGCAATGCAGGCTCCGTCGCCATGTTTGGCGTACAGTAGAGTTTGTTTTACGTACGTCTAACCACGTTTTATTCAGTCTCGCACCTGGGGAAAACACTGTTTGGAAATGCAGTTGTTCCATTGGTGAATTTCGGGTATATAGGTTAGGATATATTGGCATATCCCCAGGTTGCGCAAACTCTACACAAATCTGCTGCGTAACGGTTTTTGGACTGGAGGCTGGTAAGCAGATGTTAGTTAGCTAGACCTTTTTCATTTTTTTAACAAAACAAAAAAAATGCCGATTTCTTACTAATGGAATAAATACCCTTGCATGTCACACCTGGCTATCCCTATCTATAGCTATTGTTTTTATTTTTGCTTAGAGTATACAAAACGTAGCAACCACTTGAAAATATGTAGAAGCTGGTAGCTAGCTGGCAATATATCTGGCTAGTGTATTTTACAGCCGCGCAACTAGGAATTTTTCAGGGTAGGTAGTGTTGTTTTCTGAAATGGTAACTTTAATGGGCAGATGGTAACCTAGTGACAGCTTCTCTTTTCTACTTTTTTTATTCGTTTGTGTTATGGGGGGAAATATAATACCAACTTTTAGTAGTTCTAAAAGTTATTTTCACTTTAATTTACCTAGCCATCATTTACAATTAACCCCGTTTGTGACTAACCTGGTGTGTATTAAACCTTTACAAAATATTTTTTCGGGTTATGAGTTTGGAATTTATGTGAATATAGCTAGTGCAACTCCAGGGCTTTCTCATCCACAGAGGTTCTAAGAGTTGAATGAGCCGGGGGAAATATGACGAGCATGTGTCAACTAATATTTTCCATACTAAATAAAATGCCAATGGTTATAAAAAGTTTGATGCACACGTGAGTTGAAAGTTTCAAGGGAGTGTTTAAACGACCACAAAAAAAAGATTTCCCAGCAAGCGCGCAACTGGGAATTTTTCAGGACAGGGGAAGTTTTGGATATTAAGAGCACTACTATGCATTAGATTTTCTATTTGGGAGCTAACCATTTTGGCCTACCATAATTAGGCCCGAAAACTGAAAATTAATTTAGAACGTTCTATTTGCTTTGAAATTGTCTTGAAAAGCCATTAAAATTTTATAAAATTTTATAAGAAGTTGAAAGAGGGAAGGCACCAATTTTCTGATCTCTGATTTGATTTAAATAGTTCGCTGCAATTGGCTTAACTTCTTCTTCAAAGTAAATTGTGATATCGAAAAGAGACAAGAATCGAATGAATAGATTTTCTAGATCTCCTGGTAATATTCTCCGTTGGAAATTTATTTTAAATTGCTGATATTCACAACTGCAAATGTTTCAGAAATAATAAAGAATTTCCACTCAGAAGACATCATACTTTATAGGAAATTGCATTGTATATGCAATGTCTTCTGAGTGGCAAAACATCATTATTGCTAAAGCTATTGCACTGAAGAATATCATCAATTGATTACCATATCGGACTTATCATGACTTACTTGAGTAAATTCGGGTTCGTTATAGCGAGTGTTACTGTTGCTAAAATCGCAAATACTGGAGACATAATTAAACCAGAGAATGATCCATCCAACATCCACCATATAAAAAGCATGGCAAGCGCCAGCGGGAGAAATAAAGTTTTTTTATTTCTTGATTCTACAAGAAGCTTCAATTCAACAATCCGATTAGCAATACTGTGTAGAGGAGTCAACATGTAACAATGCATGTTATCATTTATGTTGAGTAGATTTCTAAAATAGATAAGATATATGATTTGAAACATTATTTAGTACTAGCTATATATATATATATATCCATGACAGGTGCTCAACTAGGGGGGTTGCGGTGAGGCAGGTGGGTCGGAACCCCTGTCCTGTCAAAATCTGTGCCCTATTTTTTTATGTCATACTTACTTTTTTATTCGAATCGTTACATCTCATAAAATCTTTTTAGAAATCGCTCCTATAATGAATTGAAACTCTGCGTTTTTCAATGTCTATCGAGTTGTTGTATGCACTCGAACAGGAATTACTACAATCCTGGACATTAATTATGCCACTTTTTGGAGTTTTATGTTGATTCGTGTGTTAGCACCTTTCCCTTCTAGTGCCCATGGCACGAGACTTGGATTAGGTGATGGTTGGAAACTACGTAGGATCGCCCAAGCCACTGTGATTTATTGAAAACATCCGAAATTATCCTTATTTCACTGTTAATCTACACATATATTGACGCCACAAAGGTCTCAAATGGACCAATTAGGAGGACAGCGTGACTACTTCCTTGTGCAACCGTGCTACATATCCATGGTTACTTCTCTACCAAAGTACCTAAGATCCTAAGTTGTAAGTCATTGGTAAACTGGAAAAGTTTAATTATTTCTCTAGTTGTATCAATGAACACTTTCGCAGCACTTGTGGAATTTGATTTTTGGATTTTTGGTGCTTTGAATCAATATATTATGACCAAGCTTGTAGTAAGTTAAATTGTATGACTGTTTTCTCCTTCTTTGCAATTTTTTAACCTTCATATTGTGGGTGTAGCGAATTTAAAAAACAAAACGTCTTTCTATGCAATCTCGTGAACTCATTGAAACATATTAAATTTCATCTTAGAGTTTCTTTTTGAATAATCTGTGTTTCTTCTGTTTCGTTTTGATGTTCGTGCCTGATTATTTTCAAGATACTTACTCAGGGGTGAACTGCTGGACCTGGGGTACGCTACCCACGTTCCCCCCTAAAACATTTCCGGAGCAAAAAAATAATAATAACAAAGATACACCAGTGAGTGCTATATCCAAAAGTCAATTTGAAGTTCCAAAAAATAAACTATAAAGCCTTGCTCCTAAAAAAATAATGGTATTGCTAAGTGCCTTTATTTTAAAAAGGTAAATACTATCAAAACACTAATTCTGCATGCTCCGCGATTATATGCATGATTCCACACGTTCAGCCACAGCAATAAAAATTCATCGTAAATAGCCGAATTTAGATATTTTTGCGCGATATATACTTTTGCAGTGAAAATGAACCTGCGCTTTGGTGCGCATGAATTCGCTATCATCAGTCATAGTCATATACAGCAGTACAGTAGTTTGTGTGTGTAAAGTGCTAGGCTATTTGAAACGATCGTTATACACAATAGGTAAGTAGTAGCTAATTACACAAACTACTTACCGCAAGAATTGTCCATCATCGTTCCTCAAAGATATCACTACATGGATAAAAGCCAACAACAACTCGACAAAGGAGCCTCCCAGACAGCGCCATATTGTTGCTACAGTGTATGTAACAGTGAAAAGATTGCCGTAACTTCCACTAGAATATGAAATACCTTTGCTTATAAAATACTGGAGCGATTTCAGTTTCCCTTAACCTCCTGGTTATATTAAACTTCCCATTGTAAATCTTTATAAGTTAATGAGGACCGGGGGGTTATCAGCTTTTGCCAAATTTATTTGACATTATATTTCCAATAATTAACCTTCTTGTAAAAGCAAAATAGCAAAGAAATGACCAATGATTATATTCCTTTCCGAGGACAATGTGCTTTAACCCTTTAATGCACAGTGTCCCCTGAAATGGACAAATTAATTACACATTTCTTTGTTATATTGCTTCTTTCC
>JANTOQ010526569.1:0-11036 GCA_027564595.1 Bythotiara depressa | reverse complement strand
GTCTGGGTGACTTGCTAATGAGCTTTGCAGTAATTATAAAAAGTAATTATCGCCTGACTCACTTAAGTGAGTCAATCTTGACTCACTTAAGTGAGTCAGAGAAGTTTACTCACCTAGGTGAGTCACCCTGACTCAGTTAGGTCTGAGAGTGCATCTCTCTCTCACAGAATACCTGGGTTATGATGCAAAATGGAAGCTGGCCGGTGCAGTGTTGTCAAGTACACCTTCTTCTACTATGCCTAGATACAACACCACGGAGACCCATCATAAACCTTCACTTTCCTTAGTGTTGAGCCTTTCTTTAATGATAGTGAGAGTTCTTCGGAAGATACTCACGAACAAAATCTGATACCTGAAACTTCTGTTATTAATAGTGTTTAAGCAATAAGCAAGCATTATTTTTATGGTTCAAAAAGTATATATCACAGTACCACCTGTAAGAAATCCAAGTGAAATAAAAAAATAAAGTGGTATAGCAAAACTTCGTAAAGGCTTTCAGAATTTTATCTAGCTAGCTTGCTATAACATACTCCTGCTTACTGACATAAATGACACCATAATTGTATTTGTACTGCTGTCTGACTTAGAGAACACAAATATGAAAGCATGAAAAAATTCACAAACTTTACATAGACTAATTCTTGTGTGAATAAGTTGTTGTGATGTAATAAATTTTATGAACTATAATACATACCTACGAACGTTTTTTAAAAGTAGCGTGATTTCGAAAATGAAAATGTTGGAATTAATCTGTCTAAGATTAATCTAGTTATTTGTACAAAATTTTGGAAAACATTCAAAATAGTAATAAAGTAACAATTATTTAAATCTAGATACTGTATTGGAAACTGACAACACATAAAATTAAAACTTTGTACACGGCAAAAGGTTGTACAAATAAATAAACACACATATTTATTCATCAGACAAAAATTAATATGACGCTTATAGCGTCTGTACGTAACATATTATTTGTATGATCACATTTGTAGATTTCTCTTCAAATATAGTATACATTGATTTATATATAAGTTCTAGTGATTACTATGCTGGTAACATATTTGTTTTGATTCCTTCTGAAAGTAGTTCAGAGACAATATACTTTTCCAAACACAAGATTTACTTTGACTGTAACTGTAGCCAAAATTCATCATCAAAATCTACCCGTTCTAAATGGAACCCTCCTGAAGTCAACACAGAAGGATCGGAATATCATCTTTGTGTTAATGCCATTTGAATTTGGTAGTTGTATCCATAACTCTTTATCCGTTTTGTACAAGGACCATTGTTTTCTAAATGAATGTAATCTGGTTACAAATTTTACTAACGATTTTTGTAGGGAATTTAATTTCCACTACACCCTATGCGTGATACAAACATTCAATTACTAAATCAGAAGAAACGCTTACAAACGGATTCGAGATTGATATCGCCATGTCAAGATCTGTTTTTTGCATATTTTTGTGGAATTTCTTTACTTCAGCTATATATGTTTTATTTGCATAATTATCAGGTGCCAGACCGTGCTTCATCTCCCAAGATGGAAGGAGAGTTGAGTAGCCACTATCTCAGAAACCAATGTTGTGGAGTCCCAATTTCGTTTTGTATTGATTGTGTTTATTGTCATGTAAAAAATGCTTGAACGTAGAAGTTGTAAGACGATTTCTTCGCTGCTTTATCCAGTTATTAAAGGAGCTTTGTTATCCTTCTCTATGTTTGGATTCTGGTAAGCTTGATGTACACAGAAAAGTTATTTTCAACATATAATGTAATATTTGTGAAACCAACATATATTCTAAATGATTCAACCAACTTTAAAATAGCGAATACATCTTTGCTTTTTCGAAATACAAAATCAACATTTGATTTTTCTAAGATAATATTGTTAAAGTAACAATATGGTGCAAAGCTTGGTATTAGCTAAATAATTTATATCTAAGATCGATATTTATGTTTTTGGTTTGATTGCTTACAATGCTTGTATGCAAGCTTGTTTACTGTACCTATCTTGTTTTATTAAAAAGAGTGAAAGTTTACCAGATTGTGAATTCTGAATATTCTAATTAGTAAAGCTAGCTAGTCCATGTAGGATACGTTTTTCCTATAAGCACAGATGACTAGAAAACAACTAAATAATGTTTTCAAAGCAACTTAATATATAATATTTGACATCACAAATATATTTTACATTCCAGAATTTGTCAACAAACAACCTAATTGTTCATTCAGTAAATCGTTGTGTTCTTAATGGCCATTTAATGTAGACACGAGAATTGATTGTCTCTCATTTTAATAAATTTGAATGTTCTCCTTGCTGGATATTTAGTTTTCATACAGTGTTTTTTTTTTTAAAGGATAGTAATATATGGAAGAGCAAATTGCAAATATTTATTATTTTGATAAAAATATAAATCAGCCAGCCACTGAATTCGGATAAATAAAATTTAGTTATGTTGCCAAATGAATACAAAATATAATAAAGGAGTTAACTAGTACTACACATTCTTATGATTATTAATTAACTTTTTACTATTACCTAACACAGTCGATAAGTTTTACCCTCTTTATATTCGCATTCAAGTCAATATCAGAGATTACCACTCAATATTAATTCTAACCGGGTCGGCTTTATGACTGCGTCAAAGAGCACTACGGAGAAGGGTATATTCAAACTTTAATATAATGTGTCTATTATATTAATAATGTGTCTATTATATACGCAACAAAAGTGATATTAGTAAATAATAAACATAAAAGCCTACTCGATTCAACATAAAAGCTTGGGTGATTCTTCAGGAGTTTAGGAACTTGTACGGGATGGCGAACATCAACAATCTGTTTACTTTCCCAGTTGACTATGACTAGAAAGTAAATCGCTTCTCGGTCTAATGGCTAAGATCAAGTGTGCTTTTTTTTTTACACCTCTGACCCAATGGTCATTTTGCTGGGGCCCTATGTGGGCCCTATGTGTGCATTGCACTTTGCACACCTCTGGTCCAATGTTCACTTTGTCCAAGAACATGTTGCGACCTTTATACTGGGAGCTTCATGCTGGTAACAGGCGAACCGGAGAGGCATTTTAGCCTTCTTCGGGGGTTGCACATCGGTTGCACTTCTTTTCCTTTAGACTCCTGTTTGCTTTGCTGTGGAATTGAACAAGTCTATCGGATTGGAAACCGGGTGCCTCTCCAAAAAATAAAAAAAACATCAACAATCTGCAGAGACCAAAGACTGCACATGCTTCGTCGCGCAGTAAATTATCCCTGAGATATGTCCATTGCGTATAATTTTGGCCACTTGGTCATCTCTTTTTTATTCACCTAAACAGCCGTTTTCACAATAAACGTAACAGGTAATAAAATTGTTTGTATGTACTCTGCTAGCAAAGAACATTCCCTATGCTCTGCTATGCTATATTGACTGGACATCCTTGTTCATAAACAGCATAAGCTCTAAAATAAAAATATATATAAATAAACTAGTTTAGGAAATAATGTATAATATTTGAATATTGACAGGCAACAAAATAAAACAGAAACAGAAAGGTAACTAAAGGCGAAATATTTTCTTACCTTTCCACGAGAGTTTTGAAGTTTCCCATTGTAGTTTTTTTTCGCAATGATAAATACTTTTTAATGCTATCAAGCTGAATGATTTAAAAATATTATAAAGTGAAAGTTAATTTACAGTTTTCATTTCTTTCTATTTTTACGTCTGTTCATCGTCAGTTTTTTGTGGCTAGGGTAACACCTACCAATCTAATAATCTTTTAACAAGGTCTTCATTCCCCTCCAAGTTTAGTATTTCCTTTAAACAAAACCAAGGTTTCGTCAGAAAACAGGATCCGCATAGATAAAGGCACAGTTTTTAATTTTATTCTGTCATCCTTTGGATCATCCAAATGTTTACCAAGTTTCTCTTTTACATTCCGTTACCTTGCTTGTTTATTTTTTTATACTTCCGGAAAGAAGGCAGCTGGCTAATTTTAATTTATTTTTACGCATGACAAAATCTAACCAATCAGAGTTCTTCAAAAACGAATCGATTAAAAAAATATAATAATAAACATCACATTTATTTTTAACGAATTATCCAAAATAATCACCGACGAGCTTCCGAAATACAAACCGACAAAGCCTGATCTGAAAAGTCGTTAAAACGAAGGAATTAAAATTGGTCTCCAAAAATTAAAATCGGTAACTTTTATTTGGAATATCTCAAGATTTACTACTTTATATACTCCTTCGAAAGGGCCAATAAAAAGATTTGAGGGATATCACCTTTAACAAATTATTATAACGTGGGGTTGGGACGGTTTGGAGCAATCGTTATTTTAAAACGGCTTGTCCAATTTCCAAAAATCTTTTTTACTTTTACTTTCTTTTATCTGGGAATATCACTCTTTAAATCTTTTTAGAGAATATAATACTGCTATACATTATCCTTTTTATTTTGTTTCCTAGGCAATTAGAAATTTACAGAACAGATTTTGGTGTTTATAATGCATTTTGTATATTTTACAGATCAAAATATTACACGAAACCTCCTCACATTTATGATGTCGTTTATGCTGATCAAATAAAAAAACAATGATTATTATTTCTAGAGATACTACAATAAATATTTCTGCGAGCGGAAACGTTGTCCAACGTCTCATCCGTAAACCTCTTATACAAGATGTAAATTTCTGCTCCTGCCGGAAATCGAACCCGGGTCGCCCAAGTCAAAGGCGAGAGCGTTAACCACTACACTACGGATCCACGTGTCGTTTTATTAAAGATTATCTGCGTTTATATAAGGTCCTGCGTGTTCCCATTTATTCAAGATTTATTCAAGCTTATTAAGATTCTAAATTTGATTGACATATTCAAAAACAAATAAATAAATCCTAAAATTTGATTGGTTATTATTTAACAATCAAGTCTAATGCTATTCGTTTAAAAATATTTTAATTGTTTGAAAACGAATAACTTTTGCTGATCTTTGCTGATCTTTACACTTTTCATAATCTTGCTCCGAGCAAGTTTATTATACGAAAGAAGATTATCTTTAATTATTTCCACATATATAGATTCACCATCTACCTCGTTTATACACAGTTCCATGCGTAATTTATATGTCCTAATTTAGCATAAACTCAAATCATCCGCCTCCGTTGTGTTCTTTGACGAATGACTGTGGCACTTAAAAAGTATTTTTGTCAGATCTGTTGATCTCTACAGCAGCTTTGAGATGTACAAACTTAAAAATTAAACTGTATTCCCCACATGTGTGTTAGTAGTTCCAAGTTTTTCTGCAGACTTTTAATGCAATACGGAAAAAGAGTCAAGTTTGTTGTTTTTGACCCTTTAATGCAATGGTGCCTCGGAAAGGAGTAAAATCATTGGAAATTTATTTGCCATTTTACCTTAACGAGGGGTTTAATTATTAGATGTATTGTAAAATAAATTTGGTAAAAGTTGATCATGCTCCCTGGTTCCTGATAAATTATAAAGGCTTCCAATGGGAAGTTTAATGTAACCAGGAGGCATGGTTATATATTAAAGGCAGTAACGTAGTATCTTAGTCTTGAACAATAGTTTCATTTAAAAATTTTTACCAAGGATTAGTTGCGTATCCTGAAATAACATTTTTGCCATTTCCCGAATGATTTGTCAATTCAGCCATTGTCTACAAAGTTAATGGAATAAAAACATTTAATTGGTGCACGACAAGGGTTATCGTATTTCAAAACGCATACTTGAAATTTTTTCTGTGCTCGTCAACATCTTTTCTAATCTCCATAGCTTAGCGAGAAACGTGTTCATTAATATTCATTCTGTTTTTTTTTTAAATTGTTATCATGTTGTAATATCTTGATTCTGTCTATATAATTAAGCAATTTCACGATATTTCTCTTTGGTCCCTAATCTCATTCGCCGTTGGATTCTTGTACTTTCTCCATCATGTACGCACAATCTACCACAATATTATTTACGTCGTGTTTGTTTTGTATTGGGACTTAGAATACTCCAACTACTCTGTGTTTACTACATCTGTAAACTCCACCGTCTGGGAAGGTACAGTTTGGTATATGCATTAAATCACCTATATATCACCTAAGGTACGTACGTATGTTCGTATTTTGTTGTAATAGTTCATAAAAGACCTGCTTGGTCTATAAGATGTACTTTTATTTACATTTACTTTGCTCTTATCTCTCTCACCACAAAAAGGAATTGCGGTTCGGTAAGCGCTTACTCGTAACTTGATCACGTGATCTTTAAGAATTAAAACAATAAGTTAGAAGTATAGACTTGAAATTAGAGTTTGACTATGACTCTGAATGGTAGCGTATCCAGTTGAAATAGGATGGGTCTAAATGTGTGTTTGTTTACGAAAGTAAATAACTGTACCACTTTTGTTTAAAAACAACTTTGTTACAAAGCTACGTTATTATACACAAGTACAAAACCTTTTAACCTTTCTAAAGTTGGTTAGTTATGCTTGTTACGTTTAGAACAAAAATGTAAATAATGGATTCACTATAAATGCTGACAACTTGACAATCCCACCTTCCCACCTTCTTCAAAATTCAGATGAACCTTATTTTAGCATTACTTGTATTTTCAAAAATTTCTTAATATTTATTGTCGTCAACGTTATGCAAATAACTTTGTCACGAAACTTATGATTTGATGGTATCTAAAATTAGATATTATGTCCAAATAACCCTATTTCACATGGGCTTTTGGTATGCTCTTTCTTCACATGTGCTTTTTTGCCCCCTACTTTTACCAGCTTCTACTAGCGATATGGCCTTAAACTTTGGCACGAAAGTAGGTATAATTAAAATATTTGATTTTAGCTAAAATGGTAGCCATAATCAAGTGATTTTTGCGGAGGTCTGGAAAATTTACTAAAATCAGTATGCTTTGTTTTGCTTTTTTCCATAATTCATCTTCTACAAATAGTCTGATATTAAAACTTGGTAGAATTGTTCTCTTAGGTATTGTATTTAATTTCAAATAAAAATGGCAGCATAAAGTTCCGTGATTTTCTTGCTGATGTCAGCATATTTTTACTGAAATTAAGTTTTTTTTCAATGTCATATTTCTTGGGATTTACAAGAGGTCTAGTATTAAAAATGTGTATGTAAACTCTTGTTATTGAGGTGCTTCAATTAAAATTAAAATGGTTGCATTAGTTTAGAAAATATATTTGAAAAAAATGATTCACAAATTTATCGCTGTCGAAATTACCCCCTGAAACTAAAATCCAAGCACAAATCTCAACAATGTTTTTACGCTTCACAATATACAAAAACCTAAAACTTATTTCCTTATTATATCTTTATGTATCGTATCTGTAAAAATAACCCACTGGTTTTTACATTTTTATCATTGTGATGGGTCTTCGAGGACATGTATTACCCAAATACGTCTCAAATATGGGAAGCGAACTGATTAGGTTGGTATACTGTTCTCGTGTGAAAGTAATCCTCGTTGATTGAAAAGGCAGAGAGAATCAGGAGCAGTCCAGTCTAGCACTTTTTGGCTCCCCATCGCACAAATCTTTCAATAACTTTTCTTTCAATAACTTTTCAATTTTGATTTTATTTTCATCTCATTCTATTTAGTTTTACACATTTTCCCTTAATTTAATGTATTTATCTCAATGTGGTCCTGAGTTATGGCCTTTGCGGTAGATGATGTAAAAAAAACAGTGTTCTGTTACTAATTCTAAAATTCGTTTCGCTTATTATTTTTGGTTTTCTGAGTTGTAGAAACATTAGTTGTATAAAATATATTACATACTATAATTTTATACATTTTAATACTTCAAATAAGGTATTGTCAAGTACCATAATTCGAATGGTTGTAAAAATACTCCAAAAACTAAGAATTTGTTCAACGGTAGTCACGTAGAACTCGTTTTAACATGGGGCGTTTTTTAGCTCCAAAAAAGCCCGCGTCAAATAGGGTTAAAAAATCAAACATTTTGGTCCGTTCACTCAGGGCGGCCATATTGTCGCGGGGTGATAGGAATACCAAATAACTATAAGAATTATACTGGTTCGTATCATCCTTTTGTATGTTGCTAAATCTCGCCTTTTCACAGATATTACTTTTACTGATACAAAAAATCCTAAAAAATGAATCTTGTTGGGATGGACCGAAAGTTTTTGTCGTACAAATTTGGCACAAAAAATGCTAACATAAGCAACTTTTGTTTTTACACAGCTTGAAAGTTTCTATTGGGGTTAATAATTCTGCAAAATTGTTTTATCTTTATATGATTTGCAGTTTATATTTCAAACGTGGGGAAGACAATCGCCCCCCGGTTTTAAAAAGTCTGAAAAAAGCACGGAAATGATAGAGGTGAAGTTATTTCGACTGATGTAATTTCGAACTTTCGTTATTTGGAAGAAACAGTTAAGTCTTGTTAAGCTCTTTAGAATGAAACTACCTATTGCAAACATTTTTTATAAGGATGAAAAATGTTCTTAAAATATTTTTGTTATGTTGAAAGGGTTCGTCGGAAAATCTTTACAACTACGAAGAAATAATGAAGAAATAAAATTTGTGGTACAAAACAAACTTATTAAAAATGAAGAGGAATCTGCGGTGCAGTCATTTAAAAATTGCAAGATTATATTACTCTCAGAGTTTAGATAAAATGCATACCTGAGCCATAGGTAAAGATACGTCTGTTGCGTTCGAAGGACTCGCATCTTATAATAATATTGCGTAGCTTGTTTTGATCAACTCAACGAGAATTAAATCCTAATTGCTTATATTTCTTTGATATGTTTTGCAAAAGGATTTTGTTGACATACATAAATAAAATATTAATCCCCTTCTGGAATATAATGACTTGACGATTATGTTCCATTAGGGAATTCACGTTTTATGCTTTCTCGAATAAAATATAACTTTCTAATGTAATATCACTAGGTAAAAATGCCGTAACAAAAATATTACCTCCGTTATCGCCACCACTATACTTTCCTACTAAATAAATTATTGAATAAATTACTGTACCTCGAGATATTCTATGTTCATAATATCATAGTCTTGGGAAAAAAACTAGTCTAAAAACGCGAGCCGTTGTTTTGGTTGGTGAATATGCGAAGGTATACGACATAAAGTATGGCGGCTGTGGAAGGAAGGAGAGTTTCTGTCATGAGAAAACTTTGAGGCTTTACTTTACTTGGTTGGCTTGGTGGCTTCCTTGACAATCCTGAGCAGTTAAACAAAGAAATAGGCGACATAATATCTGAAATTAATAGAGATGAAGAAAAGGAGGTTGTATTTCAATGTACAAGTGTGCAGATTAGCTCTGGAAAAATAAGAAGACTTTGACCACAATAATTATTGGAGGTGTAAAGTTAAACATTATAGATTCAGAGTCTTCTTATTTTCCCAGATTTCAAAACACTATAAAATTATTTCCAGTGTAGATATGCTATTGGTACTTAGCATTCTGGCTTATTTTTCGATCATGAATTCCAATCTGTTATCAGTTTTAATGTGGCAGAAACAGAAAAATTGGAAAATGGTAATCTCTTAAACGCAATAAATGTATTATTAATACCTATGCATATATAGTAACTCTTTTAAAATCGGCCTTAATTTTTGAGAATTCATTTAATATAAGGATGTCATTTTTGTAATTTAAACCCTGTAAATGTTGTGATTATCTTTTTGGAATATTATTTTGTTAAATGGTTAAATTCAAGAGAAAATAATTTACTCCAAATAAAATTGAAGAAGGTTGAAGATCAAGAAACTGTGGAGAACTTTCTAAACACACACAAATTATTCCAACATTTCTTTAGCTCATCAACCCTTTAAAATCGTGGTGCAGTATTGTGAAATATTTGTCATACTCTCATAGCTGAAATCTTAATGGGTGAAGGTTATCCCCACAAATCTTTAATAATATTTTCACTTATGAGCATTTTAGAAAAAGTCTACAAACTTCACTTTAAAAATCAATTATCTTCACAGACGTTACGATTATATTTGTTTCCGTTGCTATGCTTACCAGATTATTAAGGTGGCAACATCAAAGAAAAATTATTAAAGTATGTCATATTATATATCGTTTTGTTGGAAATCTTGTGTTGCTTTTAAAAATGATACTTTTGTCATCCTAATTGAAACAATTAAGACAATAGGATGATAATAGTAAGACAATGAATATTGACGTTTTGTATTGTCTAGTGACAACACATGTTTTGTGATGACGTCATCAATTTTTTTTTTTGCCAAAATGTTACTTTCATAATAGTTAACAATAGTGCCAAACTTAAAGATCCTAGTATATACGAGTCAAGGGTTATGGAGTGGTGGGGAAGAGGGACTGAATCCCCCCAGTATTAAAGAGCTCCAAAAGATCAGTACTAATAGGGTTGAGGTGACTGAAAAAGCTAATTTCTTTACATATATCTCTTTCTGGAAATATTTATGTTCAATTGTTACATACGATTAGTTAAAACGTGGAAATAGCAAGAATGTGGTAAGACATTAATCATGTCCATAATTAATTAGGCATAATATCTCAAAATCTGTACCCTATATTTTACGAGAAGCAAATTTAAAAGGTCAAAATAATGCGGTTTGTGGCTTTTTTAGGCCATCTAAAACAATTGATGTTCTTCGTCCCCCAACCATGGAGGGCAACAGTTACTTAGGAAATCCAAAAATCGTTCCTATGGTCCTGTTAGAAATTTATTAATACGAAAATAACTCCTTTTTATTCCTTTTTTATACTAACACAAAATGCCTACCGTAGTACCTCTAATTTAGTGCGCCCTCTAATTAGTGCTGATGGTCTATTTTTCGAAAAATGAACAATTTTTTTCCCTCTATTTATTAGTGCTGGTAAGTTTAAGGGAATTTTCGATTCTACTCTAATTTAGTGCGGATTGAGTTCTCTTATTGGGTTATAAAAGTGAAATTAAGAAATTTTCGCTTTCAACAATAATGTGTTTTTCTCAGACTATAAATTGACATAAATTGTTACATAACAAAAGGATCATCTTGGGTATC
>JANTOQ010526458.1:0-11036 GCA_027564595.1 Bythotiara depressa | reverse complement strand
GCTCTAAATAATATGCCTATATTCTTTGCTACTTTATTTTCAATTAAATCGATATGGTTTCTCCATGTGAGGTTTTCTAAATCCCCAACCTCGTTCCCAGGGCCTTTTTTCCCTTTTGATCTTGGGACGGCGGAAGATCGCAAGATCAAAAAGGAAAAAAGGCCCTGGGAACGAGGTTGTCAGATCCTACTGTAGATAGGTTACTTTGATTACGACACCTCCACGGTCATGTTTCGCCTCGTTTTGATGAAAATCTTATTTTCCAAATATCTATAAAAAGTTATGTACTTGCTAAAATATTCAGTTTAGATATACTTTGGGACGAGGAATCTGAATTTGAAATTTATAAATTCATAAATCTAGGGAAAGATTTCGTGTGACGTCATTTGTCAGTTCGTATCAAAAGTTTCCACTAAATAACTACACCGGTCTTGCTTTTGTTGCTGTTTTTTTTGCACATTGCGAGGATAAGTGGCAAAACATGAATGGACTAAAACCTCACAATTGCCACAAATAATGTCCAAAATTGTATTATAAAAGATTTCAGATACCACAAGCCGTCATTCAATGACTGTACAACTTTGATGGCGATTCCATGTTAAATATCATTTAATAAAATTTCAGTAACGCATTTCAGTTCATTTAAAAGATTTATTTGCAAATTGAGAAAGAGTTTAAAATTTTTTAAAAAATCAAGTAAAAATAAATATAATAAAAAAATAATGACAGAAACGTCAACAACAATTTGACCACGTGTAATTATAGAAATTTAAACACTACAATCCATGGTCATACACATTTGGCCGATTAAATATTTGCCAGATTAAGCAAAATGAGTTCACCACAAGTGATGTTTCAGTGAATACAGATATAGGGAAATTATGGGTTAAACTTTAAATGACTTGAATACGGTTGCACAGAACGGCAAAATTGCGAACAAATATTTTTAATTACGAACAAAAAAAAAAATTTAACTTTCAAAATGCGAACAAATATTTTTAAATTACGAACAAAAAATTTAAATTGCGAACAAATATTTTTAATTACGAAAATATTTTTTTCAAATTTTCAAAATGCGAACAAATATTTTTAATTATGAAGAAAAAATTTTTAAAGGGAAATGGAACGACCGTCTATGCGAAGCAGTCAATCTGCACGGTCAGTTTTAACACCTGATAAAAACAATCGAAAAATGTGTTTATCAAGATGGGAGCTACGAAGTACTACAAGCACAAGGACAGATTGAAATGAAAAGTTTATAGTAAATAGTAAGTCTAGTACTACTAGTTTATCAATGACATAAGGCGCACGGATCTTAGGTACTTTGGTAATGAAATAACCGTGGTTGTATACCACGGTTGATCGTGATGGAGACTCACCATTAGCTCCATACTCATGGCCAATTCATCTCCATTGTGACGTCATAAAACAACGAAAAGGTTGAAATAGTTTTTGAATTTTATATTTTTTTATTTAAAAAAACCCTGGTATTTGAGTTCCTACTACGTTTCCACTTTTCACGACTACTCTTGTTCTTGAATTTTTCACATTTTTGAGAGAAAAGTGGCAAAACACGAATGTGCTCTAAAAACTCCATATTTGCCACAAATTTTGTCTGGGGATTTACTTAAGAAGTTAGGTACTGTGACCCACTGCTGCTTCGATATGGTTCAAGGGGCATCACTATTTGTGATCCTCACCAATATTTATGAAGCAAAAATGTGGCCAAGTTTCGTGTTTTCTCTACAACCTCGGTAGAAGGTATTGCCGTTCTCGTGAGATCAGTTCTGAACGCGACCCGTGAGGTGCCGTCAATTCCTATTCCCCAATTTACCCGGATTCTTAAAGAAACGACTAGATCTAGTCATTTAAGAATTTTTTTACGTAATTTAAAATATTTGTCCGTAATTTAAATTTTTTGTTTGTAATTAAAAATTTTTGTTCGTATTTAAAAATATTTGTTCCTAATTACAAATTTTTGATCGTAATTTTGCCGTTCTGGGCGACCGTACTTAAAGGGACTCCTTCGTGAAAATTTAAGGCTAGTATAGGTTTGCTTTATTTTAAAATTCATAAAAAATGGCGAAAAGAATATTTGGTGCGAAAAGAATAAAGGATTCTCTAGATATTGCAACATAAATAACTGTCAATGTGGTGGATGTTCAAGCCGGTTGTTGAGACTTGTGATGTCATAAGTTAGCTTACCATATATATGGTAAAATTATTTTTTGTCAATATCTTAAGAAATATTTTAGTTTGGTAAATAAAGTTGGGTACAGTTATGGAGGAATACCAAAAACATATTTTAATAAAAAAAATGAGGTTTAAACTGGTACCCTTAATTAGTCCCAGACCCTTTCGTTATTTTGCTAATGCAGCATAATTAGAATAATAAAGCTGGAATGTGATTAGCATGGTTGTTCAAATGGTGTAAAATTCAAGACTAAATATATTAATTCACATTCAAGAAAAGCATCCATCCATGTTCAGCGATTTTTTTCATTCATATACAAGGACTTTTTTATTCATATACAAGGACTTTTTTATTCATATACAAGGACTTTTTTTATTCATATACAAGGACTTTTTTATTCATATACAAGGACTTTTTTATTCATATACAAGGACTTTTTTATTCATATACAAGGAAAACATCTGTGTTCAACATTTTTAGAGATCATATTCAATGATCTTTTTCATTTAAACTCAAGATTCAAAATTTTTCATTCATATTCAAGAACAACATTCGTATTTAACGATCTTTTAATTTCGTAATTCGCATTCCGTACATCCTGGCAACGTGCCTCCTCAAATCATGATC
The DNA here is from genome assembly GCA_027564595.1 of Bythotiara depressa. Lineage (NCBI taxonomy): Eukaryota > Metazoa > Cnidaria > Hydrozoa > Anthoathecata > Bythotiaridae > Bythotiara > Bythotiara depressa. Next base: position 8,215 of record JANTOQ010526458.1, on the reverse strand, counting down.
TTAAAAAATATTTTACATATAGGAAATATTCTCCGGAAATATTCTCGGGAAAGGTCTTAGTCTAAATATTTGGTTGCCGGAATTCTATCAACAAACAGTGGTAACTCTTCTGGAATATATCCAACCTCGTTCCCAGGGTCTCTTTCTCTTTTTGATATCGGAAGGCTATCCTCAAGTAAAAAAAGGAAAAGAAGCCCTGGGGACGAGGTTGGAATATATCGTAGGACACAATCTTTGATACGTAGTAAAGTGTAGGACTATTTCCCTAGCGCAGACTGAGCATGGACAAAGGAATATTAATAGAAAAAGCACCACACGCAGTATGAACACTACTGTGCTGGCGGCAACAAATGGAAATAAAAGCTTTCAGACTCCAATGGATACATTATCTAGTGATTTTGAGTTTGTAAAGAGATAAATAAAAAAACCATGGCAACAACTCAAGTACATTTATATGGATCTTTGAGAATTTGAATATGATAATTTACAGCTTTTGTCTTCAGATTACATCTTTTAGAATCTGAATTTTCCGGACCGCTTTACTCGTGTCTTTATTCAGGACCATGTCTGTATTCAGAAATCTTTATAACTCAGCATCAACCTGTTGGCTATATATTGCAATGTCAGCAAAATCATAAAAGGCCTGGAACTAGTTTACAACTACCAGTTTGGGCCTCAACATTTTATCAAAAGATGTATTTAGTTACCTCTATTTTAATTACCAAGCTAAAATATTTCATAAAATATAACCAAAAAATAATTTTTCCATATATGGTAAGCTTATAACATCGCAAGTTTCAGCAACCGGATTGAACATCCACTACCTTAACAATTCTTTAATCGTTTATTCTTTTCGCTCCAAATAAAAAGCATTTTTCGCAATTTTAAAATAAAACAAACTTATATTAGCCTTACATTTTCATAAAGTAGTCCATTTAAGACTTTGATTGTAGCTACATGTAATCAAGCGTACAATGGAGCTATGACACAGTGGTGAGCGAGTTGAACTTGCAATCTAAGGGTTGCGGGTTCGACTCCCATTCACGCCACAGTGCGAAGGATGACCTCTTCGCTAGAACCATAGGTCATGTATGTTTATATGTTTGTGTGCGCCACAAGTGATGCCTATAATGCGATATGCGAATGTGCTCCTGTGGTGCAGTGTTGTGCATTGTGCGTGGTTGTAAAGCTCTCTGAGCTGAAAACTTAGAAGAAGAAGAAGAAGAAGAAGAAACAAAAAAAATTCAGGCAGGGGAGGTGTTGAACTTCAACCTTTTAATACATAGCAGACCTCCTGGTTATATTAAACTTTCCATCAGAAACCTTAATAATCTTATGAGGAACAAGGGGGTCTTTTCAGCTTTTAACAAATTTATTTATATATCTAATGTAAAATAAATTGGGTAGATGTTAATAAGATTATAAAGGTTTCCAATGGGAAGTTTAATATAACCAGGAGGTGAGGTATGCTTGTGCATGTAAGGGTTAATATTCCTTAGAGTATATCTAAATATTCTCGATCTCTCTTAGAACGGCTCAATTTTCCGTCAAAGATACACATTCAGAAGCAGCCAGCAGAGCTGTTCTAAGAAAACAGGAGTTCTTAACTGCCTGGAAGTACGTCTTGAATCAAATGAAATGAAAAATCGAGGTATCCTTAGAACTCCTTTTTTTCCCAGGAAGTGCTCTTATTATCCGCAAGGATATTTAAAATGCAGATGTACGGCGGCGACGGCGGCGGCGATCGTTCAAAAATTACAACTAGGCTCTGCGAATATAATAGACAAATGAATATAATAGACCTTATATTAAAGTTTACAACTAGACTCTGCGTAAAATATAATAGACACATCAAGAATATAATAGACACGTTATAATAAAGTTCAATTACACCCTTCTCCGTAGGGCCTCGACTAAAAATTTAAGTCGTCAATCCTTGCGGATTAGAGGCCTGCGGATTCTTTTGTTTATCTTGGAACACCACCTCATTTTGACAGGAAGCATGTAATGTTCTCTTAACACAGCTCATTTTGCCAGGATGTCAAATATAATATCACTCTTAGAACAGCTCAATTTTCCAGGACTGACACACCTCTAGAACACCTGTTTCCTAGAACACCTTTGTTGGCTGCTTTCGTACATTCTCTCTTAGAATGGCGAAATTTGGTAGAATGGCAGATAATATATCCTTCTTTAGAACAGATCTGTTTTCCAGGAGAGAGAAACCTATTCTTAGCCCTATAATGCGTGGATATATATCCCGCCTATTGTATATATAAATTTACTTATATCCTTACGAAACACCAGGGGGCATTTTCAGCTTTTACGAACTTAATTTCCCTTTTATTTCCAATAATTAACCCCTGGAAAAAACAGCAAAGAAAATAGTAATATTATATATATATTATACAGCAGACAGTAAAGTGTTAAAAACACCTGGTTTCCCAGGAGAACACACTTCATAATAGTGCTACCGCACCGCTATCTCCCAGCACTGACAAACCTCTAGAATACATGCTTCATAAAACATCATCAATGGCAGCTTTCAAATACCATGTTCTTACAAACTTCGTGTACTACACTCCAGCGTTAACAACAAGTCGAAAAAACACCGAATTTGATAAACAATAGAAATCTTCTATATACGATATACAGGATTGATATAACAGATAAACTAATATTGAACATGGGTTGTGAATAGCATACAAAATTAAAATTGCTGCATTCCGATTGGTTCCTGAGAAAACAATTATTTAAAGGGTTGCGTGGAAATGTGTTGCCCCTCTAGGTCCTGTTGTCCCCGTAAATGAATCGAGCCATTACTCACTACGTTACTATTGTTTCCTTTTCCAGGGGGTTAGTTATTGGGGAATGAAGGGGAAAATAAATTTGCTGAAAGCAGTTAAGACCCCCTGGTTTTTCATAAAGTTATAAAAGTTTCCAGTAAGAGGTTTGTAATAGGCACGAGGTAAATCAAAGCATTAAAGGTAAACCCGGTTTTCCGGGGGTTTTTCCGTTTTCCGTTTTTCTGCGTGGAACATTTCTGAAAAATACAAACCCAGAATTTTTTTATATGATTCTGATTTGACGAGAGCCGTTTCGCGCAGAATTCTTCTCTAAACTCACCGGGTAGAAATTCAACGCAATACACATACCATTCTTAAATATGTTATTTTTATTTTACTTTATTTATTAGTACTTTTAGAATTGACGTTTGTAACTCTTTCTCAATTTGTAAATAAATCTTAGAATTTGTAACTCTTTCTCAATTTGTAAATAAATCTTGGAAATGTACTGAATGTGTAATTGAAAAGAATTTAAGAGAACGCGGTAGTCTGATTAGTTCATGATATTTAACATGGCATCACCATTTTCTAATTGACAACATAAACGTTTTATCTTTTCTTAAAGGTGCTATCCCTCAAAAAATTTTATTCGTGTAATGTAAACTTACACTATTCTTTGGAGTATGCAGAATAGCGTTGGTCTCGTATTCTCAGCGTATCGCGTTACATTTTTGAAATACCGACAGTTTTTGAAATACCGACTGTCCAAAAGGTTTTATTTGGTTTCTTAATAAAAAGCTCGATGTTTGATTACGATTCCGACAAGCCACCGAATACAAGCCGACAAGCCACTTCGGTGAAACTCGATAAAGTAGAGTATTTAACGTGGGTCTCAGGAAATTAAAATCAGAATTATTTTTTTCCAACTTCTCAAGATACGCGCTGTCATAAGCGCGAGCGTGAATATTGGCACTCTTTTGCAACTTTATATACTACTTCTAAGGGCCAACTTTTAATGACAAACTTCGAACGACTAATTACAAAGGTTGTCCTTACTTACTACAATTAAAAATGTGATTTTATTTAAATTTAAGAATAATGTAAAGTAACCAGGTGATAGTGAATTGCTTCCAAACTAGTTTTTATTAAGATTCTAGGCTACAGTTTAGACAAATAGATCTTCCGTAAAAAATGACTAAAACGTTCCGTTCAGTTAAGGTTTGAATTTTTCCTCCAAAAGTACACCTGTATTTTGCTACCTACAAATTAGGTCAAGGTCAAACTGAACACGAAAGATGATGTCTCTTTATATTTTATACATGCCTTCGTGAAATGAAATTCACCTCGTCTGTTATTTCACTTCAGTCAAATCAAGGAAATATCCTTGGTCAAATGGAGCGAGGTGAAATCACAAACCGGTGTGTGATTTTCATGTAAACATCAACTTCGTGAGAAGTAACATGGAGCTTTAACTAAATTTTAATGAATGAATTCTTGTTTACAAAATTCACTTCGGGTCGAAGAAAATGTTCACTTCGGTTTGATTTCAGTTTGTCTTTGATTTCCTAAACGAAACCTGGCAATCGGTTCTTATTATAACGAACCGTCTCCAGTCTAAATAACCAATAGAGAATCGTAAATAAAGAAAATTGGGGAAAATTTTATATTTGAGCATTTCCTGTTGTTTAGAAAACAAAACTGTAATCTGTTTGTAAAGTTTAAATGTCTAATTTCCGCGATCGCGATTAGTTTTCGTAAATAATTTTTATTTATTATTCATATTTTTCACAACAAAACTTCTTCCGTATAATTTTTTGCTCCTATTCTTTCTTCTCATTCATTACAATCTCACACACAGTACTTATCAGCTTTTACCAAATTTATGTTTCATTATATTCCCAATAATTAACTTGGAAAAAGAAAAATAGCAAAGAAAAGGCCAATGATTTGATTCCTTTCCGGGGACACCCCTGGTTTCTCATTAATTATAAAGGTTTCCAATGGGAAGTTTAATATAACCAGGAGGTATGCTTTTGTATTAAAGTGTTAATATAAACCCCCTGGTTCCTCATAGAAATCTTTATAATCACAGAAAACCAGGGAGTCTTTTATATCTCCATTTATTTCCAGTAAGTAACTTCCTGGAAGAAGCAATGTAGTAAAGAAATTAGTAGCAATTTGAAGGATTTCCGGGGGATATCAGGAACTAAAGGGATATAAATAAGTAAATGTTCGTATCTTCTTTCAGTTCCATTATTCTTCCTCCGGACGGGTTTTGTGCACACAAGAGATACTCTACCTAATGTGAGTCGATTTATTATTCGGCGATATTTTTAGCAACGACACAAAAAGCAGTAAAATGTAAGTGGAGGAGAGCTACAAACGTGTTCAAGACAAATTTAAAAAATCAAGTTTTTACATAGAGAAATTATCCGTACACACCATACCATATACATAAAAGTTCAAACTTTCCGGGGGTAATAATAATAAGACCTTTAATTAAAAAAAAATTTTAGTTGGTATAAAACAGTTTGTAAAGGTATCTTTATTTTCTTTTAAATTTTACTTTGCTATGAAACAATATGCTAATATTTTAACCCTTTAATGCATAGTGTCCCCCGGAAAAGAATCACATCATTGGTCATTTTTTTCCTATTTGTGCTTTTTTCAGGGTGTTAATTATTGAAAATATAATGTAAAATAAATTTTGTATAACTGATAAGACCCCCTGGTACCTCATAAAATTATAATGGTTTCCAATGGGAAGTTTAATGTAACTAGGAGGTATGCTTATGTATTAAAGGGTTAAAAGTAGCTTGTAAAACCATGAAGATGTAAGCTTTTGTGTTCATTAAAAGAGGGTAGCATAATTTTTGCCCATCTTCCAGGGGTTGATTGACACAAACACAAATAAATAAATTGAAATTTGAAAATTCAAATGAAAGGTTGACCTATCGGATGTACGAAGCAAAAAAAAAAAAACCGTAAAAACTATTAAATAAATTATACTCTTTAAACAGTTTTTTCTTCAACTGAGTGGCTTTTTAATTCAATATTCTATGAATAGAGACCCGACACGTTCCTGGCCACAAGCGTCTATTGTTCAATTGTTCTTTGACAATCTATCAAGTAGCGGCATTTATACACGTGACTGAAATTCATATATCTCATTTCTAAAAACAAAGTTGATTTTCATCAGTTACTAATATAGTTGTTAAATATATGAGTTACTAAAATTTGACTAGTTGAACAAAACCTACCATTTCCCAAATTAAAAATTATATTTTTCCTGGTAAATTAAGCTGTTCCACGAGTTGTTAATTATCTGACGTCCTGTGGAAAAAAGGTAATCTAAAGAAACCACAAGTTTCCATTTGATTCAAGAACGTTAACAAACCTGTTTCCTTAGAACAGCTCTGCTGGATGCTTCTGACGTTGCTGTCAATGGCAAGATAAATTTGGTAACAAACTTTTATTTTAACTGGTAAAAGGTTTTTTTTTTACTAGTAAGCTCATCTACAATCATCCACATGATTATTTACTTATTTATTTTATAACGCATGCGCAATGTAACTCAAAAATAAAATGAATAGAAAAATAACATGCTGCGCAATGAGGCAACCTCGTTCCTTGGACTATTTTATGTTTTGATATTGAGATTTCTCTTTTTTTAAACGACCCTTGCAACGAGGTGTATAAGGAAGGAAATTAATTTAGGGCTAATTTGTTGGTTGGATGTCACTTACCTTTTGATAATCGCTTAACCAACGAAATCCCACAAGAAATGCCCAGCACGTTTCGGAATAGGACAATTTTAAGGGACTTTATAACGTCATGAAACACGCCAGGCAGTAAAATACTTATGAAACAAAGAAGACGTTTTTTATCCTTGTAGTGGTTGGCGTCCTCCGGAAATTATTCAAATATATTCTCATTTCTTTGCGGTTTTTCTTTTTCCAGGGGGTTACTTAATGCTACGAGGTTTCTTATGAACAACCACTTTCATTCTTGTTCTTTGGGTACTGTACCGAAAAGAGGCTTTAGAAAGCACGAATTGAGCCTTAAACTGGAAAAGTCTCAAATATTTTCAGGAATATTGTAGTAATGAAGTTACTAATAAAAGTCAACCTCGTCCCCAGGGCTTCTTTCTCTTTTTGATATTGGAAGGCGCGAGAAGACGTTTTCTCTCGCCTTCAGAAATCAAAAAGAGAAAGAAGCCCTGGGGACGAGGTTGGTTAAAAGTACTAACCCTATGAACATCTTTCACAATCCTTCTTATTTCTTTACCTTTAAACTCCATAGTGCTTTCACCATCAATAGATCAACAACAACTCAATAATTCTACACATATTTTGCTTTATTGCTTCATGCTCAAAAATGTCGAGATATTTGTAAATGTTATATTTCTTTCTTACCACCATATGTGTAAATTTTGTAAATATATTTGTAACTCTTTTCATGCTGTTTTTTTCTTTATATCTGTTTATTTATTGCGTAAAAATACCCCCTGCCTAGTGTGAATCTCTTATTAGAAACGTTTGTAATTATGTGAAAAGCAGGAGTTTCCTATTAACATTTACCAACTTCATTAACCCCCTGGAAAAAGCAAGATAGCAACGAGATGAGTAATGACATGATCAATTTCCGGGGCACCAGACTTATTATCTTATGAATTTATGAATTTATGAATTTATGAAGGAAATTATGAATTTGGCTTTCCTGGCTAAATAAACATTTCTAAGAGAAAACATATCGTTTGTTAGAAAAAATTAGCTTTCTAAGAGAAATAGAATCGCTTCCTAATTAAAGAAACCTCAATTTTCTGCATCTGTTTCTGCTTTTAAGTACAACACCAGATCTGAGCTGTTCTAGCTAGATAATTTCCCAATTGATTAATCTGTCCCTCTATCTCCTTTTGTACATAGCTTCTGTTCTATTCTCCCCAATGCTAATGTCAACACATAATCTCTCTACCACTACTGCACTTACAAATCCGTAGCCACAAATAAATTATGGGGGGGAGGGGGGGCTAATTTGGGGGAAGAGAAAACATAATCATGCAGGTATAAATATATACACAAAACAGTTTTTTGCCCTTAAAAAAAAAACCAGGAAAATTATTGGGGGGCCCGGGCCCCCTGGCCCCACGGTTGCTACGGCACTGACTTAAGGTGGGTTTCCACGAGGCGAATTAATTTTCGCCAAACGAATTTTCCCTGCAATCTGATTGGATGGCGTTAAAGTTCGATTGAAAACAGCTAGAATCCATTTCTACCTTTTTTTTCGTCGCGCGAATTAAACAATCATCTTTTCGCTTCGTGCGAATTAATTTGCCTACTGCTGGAAACCCGCCTTTAAGGCGGATTTCCACTGAAATCTCTAAGCGCGCGACTGCTTTAGGAATCCCCTTTTAATTGTTTAAATAGCGC
>JANTOQ010526456.1:0-30178 GCA_027564595.1 Bythotiara depressa | reverse complement strand
ACAAATTTATACGCGTACGTGATTGCTAAGAAGAAAACTTTCACGTACTTTATAGCTTAAAATAGACGTTCGTTTAAAGTACCTACATTCAAACTTATGTCTTCGGTAGGCAATGATAGCTGTTTGTACATACTCCACGTACGTGATTTGTGCAACACTGAGTAATACTACTCAAAGCATTATTTATAGGCTTGTAATAGTTAATTAATATTATAAACAGAAAGTGAGGTTTACTCTTAAGAAAACCCATCAACATGATCTAATGACCAAATTCTAAATCAACATTGTCTTGAAAAAAGATGCAGTATAAACAGTGTTGCAAATAAGTGATGCTTGTATGGCTGGACATTTTTTGTGATTAGTGTGTACTTAATTTAGTGCCACCCAGAAGCTGATATGTGTATCATTTTTTTAAGTGGAAATCCAACTTAAGGCTCTAAAAACATAGATTAAACGATGATCTACGACCAATTCCCAAGGCTCTAGGAAGGACGATCTATGGATGCGCGCGTGTTCACGATCGCCCGCTTGTTCGATTTCTAAGCCTTTATCTTTATCAAATTTGTTGTTATTTGTCTTGATATATACAAAGATGAGTTTTATTATTTCATTACGACACCATTACCCGTTGGCGTTAAAACAAAGCTAGAATATTCATAATTACGTTATTACGTTGCATTGTTATTAAAAATTATCAACGATGAAGAGTGTGCCTTCTGGGAACCAGATGTACATAAACATAATAATCCAATAATATTAACTCTAATTTGAAAACATAATCACCTTTTTGGTATATCAGCACCTAGCATAATACACACACACCAAGTTAGGTCCTGGCAAACAAAAATTGTACTTCAAGAACAATTTTCTGGTCATGCCCAAATATGCACATAATGTTTTCACTTCAATATATGTAGTAGTCTACATAGTTGCTTGCGTAGTTGCTTGCGTATTGTTTTAACCAAAAAAATGTTATGTGTACTTGTTGGTGCTTACAGAAAAAGTCCGTTAAACGAGTACACAGATTTAAAAGTTGCAGTTTTGTGCCATGAATATTCATAATATTTTGGTAGGTGCCATATTACTGAACAATTTTACAAAAAAATGTTGTGTGCAGGTTTTGGCACCTCTGGATATTTCATTCAAAGTTGCAACTTCAGCAGATTTATAAAAATTGTCATTTTAAAAACAAATTTTATGCTCTTACATGAGAAATGTGTGCAGTAATTCCAAAAGAATTTGCCATATGTTTTTTTGTCCATGTTGAAATCATAAAGGTCTAAGAACATCAGAATCACAGTCTGATTCTTAAAAATAATGGCCCTTAATCAACTTAAATTAAGACAGCATAGCTAATTGTTGTAGAATTGAACCAGTTTTGTTGGAACACATTTAATAGGTTGTTATGTACTTCAAGAACATGTTTCTGTTCAAATTTGTATATCATGTAGTGTGCAGATTTTGTGTCTAGTATTATTTTATGTATTTTTTACATTCATTTATTTTCTTTTGTGTTTTTATTAAGGTATATTCAAATCTTTAAAAGAAAAGTCCTTTGAGCAACCTGACCCAAGTTCATCATCAACACCATTAAAGGAACAAGAATTTTCCATGCCGAAAAACCCGTTTCTTGAAGAAAACTGTTCAGAGAGATATTCTATGCTTGACATGGCGATGGATGCACTCACAAGTTTTACTGTGAAAAGAAATTTAAGTAAGTATGGCAGGTATACATAGTGCAGTATTGTCATATTATATTGGAACAAGGTGCCAAATTTACCAAAATGTTATTCCTTATGTAATGCAAATGTGTCAAAAGGGGTGGAAACAACTTTTTTTTCAGTTTACAGACATAAACATGTATCGGCTTGTGTATATATTAGGTAGTTTGAAGTTTGAAGTCGCTGTGGTTAGCACTAAATGAGAGAGAAATGAACCTCGAATTTGTGGGCTTTTTGATGGCTGAAAGTTACATGTTATTAAAGTAAGGACACTCTGAGGACTTTCAAAAAAGACACTGGCATCCACTGACCTACAAAATTTGCGATTAACATCTACATCATTCTATTTACTGGGACAAGTACAGATGACTCCATAAAGTTCTGTATAATATGTCCATGATTTTAACATAGGATTGGATTGGAGATATTTTACATAGCCTATTATTGTATGCAGGAGGGGCTATAACCAAAGTCCTGATTGTATTTAAAGCCTTATATTATAATAATATCAACTCATTTAACTTAAGTGAGTGTGGGAAATAATAGTTAACTGGAATGGTACTACATGAGGTCTGGGATAAAACATTAAAATCAGATTTTTGTTTGCTGTAACTGGAGTAGTAGCTATAGATATGGATTGGTCGGTTGGCCATAATTATGTTTTTAACAAAGTAGGTAAGAAAAAAAAATCAAGAATACCTGTTTAGAAAGCTTGGAGTGCCATGTTTATATGATCTTGTTTTGGCTCTATCAGCTCTCTGTTCTGAAGTAGTGTACACTTTTATTTGTTTTATTTGTTTAAACTTACAATCTTGTTTGGCCGAGGGCTATGCCACTTTCTATACAGCTATGAAGCTTTAACTTGCTGATGAAAATCAAAGAGGATAGAATGAAAATGAGCAGGCTTCTACATCTGAAAATTCACTAAAATATGTAATAATATTTATATTCCATTCCATTATATTCTCATTCAAATATATATTCATTTGAAAAAATGGATATTAATTATAAATATTGTTATTTACAAAGAAAAAACTGTACAGGCTTGAAAATCCATATCTTTCCTTTGTAGCCAGTCACTTAAGCCATGCAATTTTTCGTTTGTAGCCAGTCACTTAAGCAATGCAATCTTTCGAATTTGTTCTTCTTGTGGTCAATATTTTGTAATTTTGATTACATATGCCATGCACTACAACTTTAACAGTAGATGTTTGTCTGGACACATTTATGAGATGAGTGTTCTCTTTGGCACATTAACATCATAAGCAAAATAGGGGACTGAATGCTCAATTGCTCCCTTAAATTTCAATTTCCACTAAGCATTCATTTGTTTCATTGTAATACGTGTAATAAGTAAAAACCGATTCAACTTCAAACTAATTATCTGGTTATGACATCCTGTAATGAAGTTCCTTCTTTAGACAGATAATTTGTTGAAAGTACTTTACTGTATTAATCATTATAAACCGGTTGTGCAGTGTATGTACACATAATAAAAATCAGTGATGAAACATAAAACAATCAAGACAAAAAAAGACAATATCAAAAGGTTCCATCACATGGATTCAAACCCACATCCTCATGGGATGACTCCTATTATTGTAGGTCAAGAAATTAAAGGAGCTATGGAACAGATTCTGGACTGGATATTGCTGGAAATCTTTATGGCAGGACTAGCTATATTGTTTATCTTTACAAGATACTACATGAGCATCATTAAACGTAAATGTAGAATATTAAGGCTCTCTATGGAGGTGTATATATAAAGAAAGTTTCCTCCTTAAGTCTTCAATACAAAAGCTAGCTAGCTGTTCTAACATTAGCCTTTGTTCTATCCTACTGACCCATGCCATATTTCTATTGTATCAAAATACTTCTAAAGAAATAATGTTAAATTGACTTCTGAACATTATTGAAAGGTTACATCATGCATGACCACTTGTTTATAATAATGATGAAAACTAGTATGAAGTCTCATGTAGCATCAAGATAAAAACATGGACAGTCATGCTAAAAGTTTGTATGTATAAGTTAAATATTAATTAAGTCACTCTATAAAAAGTTCTAAAACTCTACAGTCTTCCTTTTTGCATGTTATTACAACTTTTTGCATGCTATTACAACTTTTTAGTATACAGGTTTTATAACATAGAGAAGCTACATTTTGAACCTCCTAAAATATATAGCATATTTTCTCAAAACATGACATTTATTTACACCAAGTGTGTAGCTAGTTATAAACTACAGCATGGTAAACTCATGAAGGTATTAAAACTTAGTGGATAGGGAATGAGGAAACTAGAGAATCACAAGCCAAGTTGAGTAAAATCTGCATGCTTTACTGAGCCATCAATGAATAAAAACACACATTTCTATTGCATTGGCTGGAAGCATCGAGAAGAGTTAAACTTATAGTAAGATTTGACTTTAGTAATTTTAAAATGGATCAATTGTGTAGTATTGTTGTGTTCTATTTTAGATACATATAACATACAGAGTGCAAGTGGAACAGTAGGAAAGTTTGGTCTGTCTAAACATTATTATCGGCTTGGTGAAGATGTATTAGGAACCTTTGACTTTACTTCTTCTTCTATATCATGTATTAAGGTATGTGTATATCATGTGTATTAAGGTATGTCTTTATCATGTGTTAAGGTATGTGTTTATCATATTTTAAGGTATGTGTTTATCATGTCTTAATGTATGTGTTTATCATGTCTTAAGGTATGTGTATATGTGTATGTGTTTTTACCATGCGTTAAGGTATGTGTATATCATGTCCAGGGTTCGAAAATCTTGAATTCCAACGATTACGTTGGAGTAAGTAAATTAATAATCTTTCTTACATGAATAATTTGCCAACGTAACTAGCCAGAGAAACATTACGTGCATGAATCCTTTGAAATAAATAGAATAAAGCAGTGGAAAAAACCTTAAGCTGTTAATTAAACTCATGTTTTCCAACCCTCGATATTCAAAGGTTCATAGATTGGCACGTATATGCCAACAAAATCCGGCGAAATATTGCCGTCCTAGGGTAAAATTAAGGTCGGCAAAGCCGTTTCAAGGTCAGTTTTTGGGTCCGCAAATTATTTTTAATCTTGCTTACGATAAAATGTTAGCTGAAATGAATGTTACAGCCCTCTGAATCCACAACAGCATTCAGCAATGCTGTCATGAATATTGTAGGTATTTAAATTTACGATGGCAAAAAAAATGTTAACTTACTAATTTTAAATGAAAAATCTTCATGCTGTTTATTCTACACAATATGCAAATTTAATTGAAGGTTTACAGTATAAGTCATGGTTCATTTATTATTCGATTATCTTTTTCTTCTTCAAGTCAATCAATGTAGCAGGTCATGCACGTGCACAATAAAAAATTGCCAAAAGACACACATAGCAGTCATTTACAAAACACAAAGAACTTAATAAAATTGGTTGCAAACTTTAAAAGTCCAGTATAATTTTAATATTAAAATTCACTATCAATATGTATTTCTTCCATTTTAATGAAAATTAAGTTTGTGGCTCTTAGTTAAATTAGTTAAACAAAAAATTAGTTAAATAAATTAAACACTCCGGAGAAGTAAGTCAACTGATGTGTTTTTCATTAAAAGAAAGATTATGCACGTGTGACTCAGGAAATAACAAATTCTTATGTAACTTTGCAAAGGCTTATGGGGCGATATTATTTTAAATATGTTATGACATGATGTCTAGACAAAAATATGGAAGCATCCTTTCTGTTTAGAACAAGAGTTGTGTTACTTATTTCAAAAGAAAAAAATATTATATCGAACTTTTGATATAAAATAATAATGAGAAAAACAAATTTGACTTACATGATGAGACATGGTAAAAATATGTAAGTACTTGGCATAAGCATAATTGGTTATTTCCAATAACGTTCGCGTTAGTGATCTAGAACCTACTCTTCCGTTATGACGAAAAAACAACGATTCGATTACGCATGTAACACGTAAGCGAGATTTTCGAACCCTGATGTCTTAGAGGTATGTGTTTATCATGTATTAAGGTATGTGTTTATCATTTATTAAAGTATGTGTTTATCATGGCTTAAGGTATGTATGTGTTTATCATGTCTTAATGTATGTGTATATCATGTTTTAAGGTATGTGTTTATCATGTCTTAATGTATGTGTATATATGTTTTAAGGTATGTGTTTATTACAAATATTTTGAGAAATGTTTGTTCATAAAATTTACTACACAATTTGCATGGCTTTTTTATATAATGTTTAGTATGGAATGTAAAACTGAAAAATAAGGAAAGTGGTTATTATTAATTAATATACAAGAAGTGGTTATTATGATTTAATTAATATAATTAATCATATGTTAGGTAGAAAGTAAAAACTTTTATTACCACATTTCCTAAATATATTATACTTCAAAGTTGTTTATCATAATTATAGTAAGTAAATAGTATTGGGTTGAGCTTGCATCATGAATAAAAAAACACGAACAGAACTCAAATATTTGCAGATTTCTTATTATACTATGTAAAATAAAATAGTGCCTGTGGTACTCATGTATTATAATCATCATTTTTGTTCTGCCACATTGCCTACATTTCAAGAATATTGATAGTTTCAACAATCAATTAAAAATTCAAATTTACTAATGTACTACACTTTAGTACAGTGTTCCTAACAATTCAATTCAAAATTAGTTAAATGAAAAGTTATAGTTATGTTCTTGTTGTATTTATTCATCTTTTTATTTATTTTTAGTATACTGCCTCGTTACAAGTAGAAGAAACGATTTCAAAGAGTTGTTTATTACATTCATCTGAATCAAATCATGTACAATATATTACATTAAGTCGATATGAAGAATGTTGTCTTATGTCTACGAAAACTAACTTTCTTCTACCGATACCTGTAACTGCTACTCCAGAGTTTACACATAAGATAGGTAAATTTTGTTTGTATTACAATGTACCCTAGTATAGATGTACTCTTAGTGTTTGTTTTATTACTACATACCATAAAATGTGCACAATTGTTTGTGTTATATGCTTCATTCTTTCTTGTCTAGTTGTTTCATCACTTTCTATTAAATAGTCAAATATAAAACACTCCTGGATGAATTTAAAATGTGTCATAATAATTGTTCCGGGCAGAAATTCTA
Organism: Bythotiara depressa; assembly: GCA_027564595.1. Taxonomy (NCBI): domain Eukaryota; kingdom Metazoa; phylum Cnidaria; class Hydrozoa; order Anthoathecata; family Bythotiaridae; genus Bythotiara; species Bythotiara depressa. The sequence continues at coordinate 23,298 of JANTOQ010526456.1, read as the reverse complement.
AATGAGCTAAATGGGTAGGTGCTTATTTGAGCATTTTAATTTGTGCCATATTCTCTCTATTTCATTTTCTCAATCATAATTTTATTTCAAACTTTAAAATGGAGGTAAACGGAAAGCAATGAGTTTTAAACTGATGCATTTTGTTGTATGAAATTTACAACATTTGTTGGTTTGAGTTCCATATTTATGTTATCTTAGTCCTGCGTCATCTTATAGAATATATTGTTTAAAAAAAGAGAAATAATTTGTTGCACATTCTCCATAAGGAAGTTAATTTTTATGTTATGGAACAAAAGTTAATTAACATTTCAAATGGTTCATTAATACTCAGTAATTCTTAACAGCAGTGCATTTAACTTTTCCTTCCATTGAACCACTGAACGGTGCATACTACTTTTATCGCCATTGAGCTGCTCACAGTGACTTTTTTTATTGCAGTGTTTCCTGGGTTTCTATTGGATAGTATCTTTTATTTTCTTATCTATTGTTATTATTATTGTGTTTATCAAAATAAGCTTTCATTTGATATATATATTATATGTATATTATTTTGACAGTAAAAAAGTACTTTCCTAAAGAATGTAAAAGCTTTAAAATCTTGTAATTTTCTGCATACCATAGTCCTAATTTGGCAATGGAAGGAGTTGAGGTCACTTGCTTTGTTTTGCTTTACTTTTGTAAAAAGCTCTCTCTGGAATAATAAAATATTTTGATAGAATATAGATATGGTTATATGTTCCATATATTCAATATTCTTTAAGGATACTGTATATACTCACCACAATGTTCAGTTTTATAAAGATATCTCCTTTTCTTCAGATATATGCATAAAATTACATATTTTCTAAATCCTGGATTATTCCTCTTCCTAATGGTATGACTCATTTTACCTGGATTTATTTTGGAATAGAGAAAAAAACTATGAACTTTTTGTTACTCACATAGAGCTCCAAGTCCCCCCTCCATGTGACAGTTTTTTTTTTAAATGTAAGGCTTGAAATAAAATACCTTTCTTTCCTTTACAAAAGGGTGTCTACGATTTTTTAAAAAGAATCCTTCGTTAAAGTTTAATGACAAAAAGCATTTGAAAACTACTCATTTTCTATGTAGTTTTTTGTAGAAACACCTTTATCTATCAAAAAAAGTCCAAAGACAATAATTTTAAAAAGTGAGACACCATTTTGTAGCCCAGTTTTGCTGAATGGAATGAGGGCAATTTCATTGAGTTTCGATAAAAATGCAGGAACTTGGAGCTCCCAGAGTTTCCCTGGAATTTCTTGTTATGAGATAACATACAATTTGTGTTTCATTCATGGAAGAAAAAATAAAATATATTTACACAATTTAACATTCTAATACTTTTGTTATAATTGAAATAATAAAGTCACACATTGTTTAATTGGTATAATGCTTTAACCTTTTGGAAGAAAAAAAAATTCGTGAGAAATATGCAGAAGGACAAGCAGAAAGTTTTGAAACTGATTGTAAAAATATTTTTAAAAACAACAAAAATGGCGCCTTAGAGACACAGTACAATAGCTGGGAAAGAGGCAAATGCCTTTAAGAAAATAAATCCATCTACCAGAAAAGATTAAAGAAAAACAAGCAAGCAAAAAAGTGGAGTATGATGACATGAATATTTATGAATATTTAAAAATAATTAAAACTACTTAAATGTTCTGTAGACTTTTGATTGGCATGCTCTATTTACTAATAATTAAAAATGTTTATGATGGCTTTTGTTAATTAAAACAATAACATTAGATTAGAAAACTAAAGAAATATAAATTATCCCCCTTTTCCCCTTCCCCTTTCCAAATTAAAAGTTTTATTTCTTGTTTCAAATTAATGTTATATAGCATTAGAGTTTTCAAATGGTACTGTATTGGAACTTTCAAATGGTACTGTATTAGTGCGAGCCTATTCAGTATCCTTAATATTTAAAAAAGTCTATCAAAAGCACCTGTGTAACCTTAGTTAAAGACATTGTATTGAATAGGGATGGTAAGATGAAATCCACTTCTGGAAAGGAGTTCCTTAAAATTATCTGTTGATCTGTAATGTAGACATTCATAAAATAAAGATAATATTTATTTGTATTTTTGTTTTAGTTTCTGTTCGATGGCGTTTACATTTTGAGTTTACTATAGAATGTACAGACAATCAGGAACAGACAGGAGACAAGCAGAAAATATCTGTTCCTCAAAAATTAAAAGTTGAGTCAATGCTATGGGACTTACCAATCCATGTGGTTGCTACTAATCCTATACAAGCATCACTGATGATGCAAGCTGAAAGTTCAGAAACTATTATGTTGCAATGTTCCTGACCCCCAATCACATTCAATTCCAGAGAGTTTCTTGGGTGAAGATGTATACATAGTTTATTGCCTAACCAGTGTTACATATATATCAGCTTCTACATATTAAAATGCAAACATGATACTTTTTATTATTGTAGAGTTGTATGTTCACCTTAAAAATGTAGGAAGGCTATATTTACAATTTCAATATTTATATTTTTATAATTTTAAATTTGAATAATTCTGGTGAAACACAACGAGAATTGGGAATGAATTTACTAAAAAATAAACACCCTACTCAACATGTGGTATGAAGAGTCATTGTGTTAAATATCAATGCTTTAATGGAAGAAATTTTTGCAAATGTATAAATGAGATAAATTTTACAAGACCTTTTATTTTTATAATGCTCAGTGAGAGAGACTTTGTTTCTTATCAAATAGAACTTAATGTGTGTGTGGTAAAGTGTAGTACACTGTAAAACTCAATTTCAAAATATTACAACTTACAACGATTTGATGTTAAAGGGGAAGGAAACGTATTTTCTCATTTCATAGGTTTTTGCCACAACTAACTTGTTTTAGTTTTCAATTTATACTTTGCTATCGTCCTTAGTTTTCTTCAGATATTGCTTCTAAATCTGTGTGTAAAAAGGTTGGAAATGAGTAATCATTTGACATCATTGTGTGCAAAAGATTATTCTTCTATTTAGTTTTTGTGAAACACAAAGGTTTTATTGTTCTGAAGATTCTTCTCGTAAATAAATTAAGAAGTTAATATGAAGTTAAAGTTTTTATCAAAGAGTATATAATAATTAAATGGTTGAATATTAAATGACAAAAAGTCTAAGCCAAAGGAAGAAAACTTTTTTTTTGTTCTAAACATTTTGAGCTGGACTGCTTTGCTAGAGATTTGAAGATTATTGTATTATCTTTATAGATACCATGTAAACAAGAAACACTCAACTTTTATTTGCCTAAAATGTGTCTTTCCTGGAAATGTTTTTGTGTTGAACGTCTCAAGCAAATAATATATGTTTTTAAAGGCTGAGTTAACTGGATGTCAAGGAAACCAAACATTCATATTATTTGTACACATAGTTCCTAGTCTTAGTATTTCATAACTCTGCTACTGTTCTCATAGGCTCCAAGCTTAAAGTAATAATACAGCTAGGAAAACTTTCTTCCATTTCTTCTTCTTCACTCAGGTCTTTTTCTTCACTCATTTCTTCTTCTTGTCATGTTATTTTTATATGAAATCATTCTTCATTCGTTTCTCCTTCTTGTCATGTTATTTTTAGATGAAATCAACCTTTCAATGAAAAACCTACACTCTTTGAAGTAAAAAAACTCACTTTTACTTGTGATTTCAACTTGTGTTGATTAATTTTCTTTCTGCACTCAATGATGTCACACACTTTATTAGAACCTAGGCCATTTTAATTTCTAAGCATCTTGCATTTACAACTAATTCAAACAAACTTTCCACCTGTATAATGGGCACTACACTAAATAAATAGACAGATTACTGTATAATGTTTCTAGGGCTCTGATAAATAGCAATTATAAAAATATTGAGAAATTTGTTTCCTTCCCATTTAAAGTTAATTTTGTGAATAAAAAATAGCATTAAATTTCAAGAGAATATAATTATTAAGTTGTAAAAAAATTCTTCCATTATATAAAGTATGAATAATTTTCTGTTTGTTTTCCTTTTGATCTAAGGTACTATTAAATGGACTATTTTAGGAGGGTGACAAATTTCTATTGTAATATAAATCATGTTTTTATTTTGAAATGGATCATCATTCTTTATGTGTGAACACCACACAACAATTTAAAATATATAATTAAAAATTTGTCACCTCCCCCAAAACAAACAATCATTTAACAGTACATTTAAATCAGATCAAAACAGAATATAATGGAAATATAATGAAAATATAATTATGTGGCATTTAAATGCTGATGTGTAAAATGCTTTTTGGAGAGTTGTGGTAATACAATATTTTTAGGGAGCAGTGTCACGTGTTAGTGTTATACTATTTCTTCCATTTTGTTTTATAAATATGCTGAAAATATGCTGAAAGGAATTTAATTTTAATATTCTTCCTGGAAACATTTGGATGTTTATTTATAGATAATCATGTGCAACAAAAATAACTCTTGATTGGAGAGTTTAAAATTAAAATTAAAAATATATTATTTCAAGAAATTTCTACTAATGATTTTAATTATGCAGTTACCATGATGACCAATTGTTATTAGAAATGAAAATAATATTAATATCACTTGCATACATCCCTGTAAATCAGTTTGAGTAGGTCTGTTTAATACAGTAACTTCAAAATTATATGAGAATAATATCCTTTATCAAGATTACATGATATAATGTATTATATAATTTAACATTGAATTTTATCTAGCAATACAACTTCCAGGATCAGGATTGAAGGAATAATATGCCACATGACACTGTTATCTGTTTCCAAAATGCATTTCAGATAAAAACAAAACTGTTTTATGTGTGCATTTAACTGGATGAATCCTGTATAGATTGGCTCGTTAATATAGGAATTGAAAGTAAACAAACATTTATACAATGTTAATATTTAATCATGTGTGTTTCATATCATAATTGGATTTTAATATTTTAACATTTTTATAATTTTGTGGGTATATATTGACATTTTTCATGAGCAGTTATTTTCCGGATAAAACCAACTGTTTTGATGATAAAATGGTTACTTATTGTCAAAGAACATCGTGCTGTTTTTTTATGTTAAATTTTCCTTTCAAAATTCAGTAGTTTTGTTACTTTTGTGATTTGCCATTTTAAACATTTTGAGCTATTTCATTCTTTACCCCTGAATGGTCACAAAAATAGATTTCTAGGTCCTCCAAATTTTCATGTTTTTAGGGGGCACATTATTACTTTCCATTATCATGTTAAAAGTTTTAAAATTCCATTGCTTTTATCTTTATGAACTTTATAGTGATGTTTTCATTTTTCTTTTTAAAATCTTATTTTGATTTTCCAATCATTATTTTTTCATTCAAACTGTTTTTATTCCAAACAAAATTTTTCTTCTTCTCTGCTGAAAAAGAAAAAAGAAAAATACCTAAAAATGTAATGAAGGAGAAACAATTTCTTGCTGCCATCTTTAAGTTTCTGTCAGAACATGGGTTTCATGCATTCTGATTGTTCAGAACAATTTAAGAACATTATATGTCCAAAATTATCAATTGGTTTCATATGGTATCCTTAATTTTGGTAAAATTCAGCTAATGTGTTATCTGAAATAATAATTTTGTATTTCCTTTTGGAAACTCTTTTGTAGTATTTTTCAACCTTTCTTTCTCAAGTTACAAATTTCTTTGATCTTGTTATCATTTTCCTTTTAGTTCCACACCCCATAATAGAGCTTTTCAGAAAGGACATCACAGAAATTTGTGTTTCATTTGCTGCTCACTTTTATAGAAAACGGTTTTCAGATTGAAATTCCTGGTCAAAAAATAGATTGTGTGGTTGTGTAATCACCTATGTAAGCTTTCACTGTTATTTGAAAAACTTAGGTTTTTCATGGAACGAGGCTAGTGCTGTATGTACTTTAAAATTTAGAAAAATTCAAATCTGAAAGCTCTTTGTCACAAAAATCAACTTGTAAAGGTCTATTGACATAAAGATCTTGCAAAATTTTGCAAAGGTTTTGTAAAATAAAGTGTCTGGGAATATTGTAGAAAACATTTAGTGCTGAAAATTAACCTCTACTGTAGAATGTAGGATGTTTAGTCAAAGAGCACTACTTCCTTGTGGGAAGTAGTTAATAATATAACTCCTGGAATGTTAAATAATGTGAATCACATGCTTCATATGTTAGTAGTTGTTGAATCAATGTGAATACCAACTTCAGTTTAAGCTTACCTAGGCTAGGGGATAATTTTACATTGTACATCATCAGGCCAAGGTTAAGGATTTACGGGACTAAAACACCATTAAATTTAGGTCATAATCTAAAACTATTATTTGGAACATTGGAATTGCTTTTTTCAAACCTTAGATAAATAGGGGTATGTTTAAAGCAGTAAAACAGGACTTGCAAAACAAGAAAATAACTTTATCAACATTACCTGGTATCTTCCTATTATTGACAAAATTCATTATTATGTAATAATCAACCCAAGTTAGCTATTAAGCAAGTGTGGACCACAACTTCACAAGTCAGGTGATAAAACCATGTGTTTCTAAAATTTTACAGCTTGGTTAATGAAATTCTAAAACAATTGTCTGAGAGAGAGATACAGGTAACAACATATTTTATGGCTATGTATATAACTTTGAAAGCAGTCATCTAATACGAGTAAAAATGTCACACGTCCTCTCAATGTCACACGTCCTCTCAAAATAAGAAAGCTTACTGCATGAAGATAAGATTGTGATAAAGATAATATTTCCTAAAAAATGACTTTCACACTCTTAGAAAATTTGTGATAGACAGAATTGGTGTTATGACAAATGAGAATGCACAAAAACTGTTTTTCAATTTAAACTGACAATAAAGTGGAAATACACCTTAAAGGAGAATGGAGATCAGAGAACAACTTGAACTCAAATGATTATACGTACGATGAAATATGTTTTATACATAATATCAAGTCACCAGCTTGCATGGTATGTGCTTGAGTAGGCTCCAAACTTTTTGATATTTTAGTAGAATTCTGCTGAAGAATAAGAGATTGGGAAGGAGACTTCTGACATTAAAGTAGCGAGAATATTTTTCTGTGAATGTGAGGGGAGAGTCAAAATAATTTAGAAACAGAATAATAAGTCACAGCAAATAAATATCATTTCGTTGATTATTAAATGTCTCACTGCTACTTTGAAGATTATACGTTATTTGCAGTTTGTTAACAAAAATTATAAACAACTGAACCTAAAGAGTTGTGAAAAATCAAAATAACATAAACTGTATATAAAAGAATGGTAACTGTTTATTCATTTCAAGTTTTCCTGTGTCACACGTGTGTACTCCTCTCTGTTAGATATCTTTGCTGTAGTGTCATGTCTATGGTATCACAAAATCAATGGCTTCATCACAGACCATGAAAACAACTTATACTTCAGGGTGTTACCCAGAAAGAAAAATCTAATGACACTTTTTAATAACTTGGAAATTCCTAAATAAATGTTGCCCACCATGGTTGGACAATTAACAAACGTTTTTGTTCTAGATCGCCTAAAACAGCCATAAGGTGCATTGATTTGTCATTTTTAACTTAATTAAAAACATCAAATTAACACCAAGTATACATGTATTTCTGTAACATCACCACAAGTTCCAAATTAATGACACGATTCATAAACCATTTTTAAAATTTCAAACAATGTCTCGCTATGTTAAAAAATGGTTCTGTTATGAATATATTGCTGAGCAGAATAAAAATGTAGTATATAAAGTATTATGAAAAAGTTAGATGTGAAATAAACATGTTACACAGGTTTTTACTTTAATTTTTTATTTCTAATAAACTGTTAACTAGCGCTAGTTAGTGGACTGAATTGAGAAATTCCTCCAAATTGGGAGAATGACATTATACAGGCTGGATAACACCCTGGACTTACAGGCTAGATAACACCCTGGACTTGGCAAATGCAAACAGTGACAAACATAGAGCACTTTAGTAAGAAAGTAAGTTAATAATGTAATTTTGAAGCAATTTTTTCATTTTACTTTATTTTCATAAGAGAAGTTTAAAAGGATAACTTGTCAAAATTTTAAGAACCATTTTTCTAGACCTCCATTCTCCTTTTTGATAAATTCACAAACTCTTCAGAATTCTTGTCTTGTTTATATTCTTTTTATCACCATAAAGTACCCACAGCAAATTAAATTGCTTTACTCAGCAAGTACATACATTTACATTTTAAAATACATTTTTTATCTTGCTTCTGGTTTTAGAAATTAATAAATAATTGTTGTTTTTGAGTGTCGTCAATTTGTCTCTGGGAGTCCGAAAAAAATATTTGATCAAAGTGCAAATTCTCCTAAATAAGGCGGCTAAATAAACTTTCTTTTGTTTATTTTTTCCTTTTAGATAATTATTGTAATTAGCATTCATCTTGTTTAACATTTTGAAAAAACATTAACATAATATCAAATTGTACAAAATTATTGTTTTTCATTGCACCCTTCCCACATATGACATCGTAATATGCACCCTTCCCACATATGACATCATAATAGCATAATGTGATGTCACGTAAAAAACATAATTTGGACCTGAATTGTTCACAAAAAGGGCTATTCTACACACGTGACAAGTGGTATGGTCGCAGCTATTGTAGTTGCTGAGGTTTGAATGTCAAAAAGCCCATGGCTAATAGGGTTAAAGGTGCTTGCTAATTAGATTTTTACAGGAGCTGAGGATCATTAATTGATTTTAGAAGCACCCATAATAAAAAACTGTATAGAAAGTAATGGTAGATTAAGTTACACATTTTTTGAATCAAAAACACCAAAGCAACTGCAAATGAACAGATTTCAGAATAGCAGAATGAGAAAATTTTAGCAATCAACATCAATGCGCAGCTCCTTTAACCTATTAGCTCCCCCACCCCCACCACCTAGTGAAAATAATTCAGAAACTGCTTGGGCTTTTAAGCCAAACAAAATCTTTTGAGTTTCCTACAATCTTATAGGTAATATGATCATGTTGTTTATTTTTAAAAAATTTGTTTCAGTTGCCATGGTTACCAGATTATTAACAGGTGTTAACATCAAAATGTTGCAAAAATAATTTTTTTTTAAAGTATGTCATATGTATCATTTTGTTGGAAGTTTTGTGCTGATTTCAAAAATGATACTTTTGTCATCCAAATTGAAACAATAAAGACAATAGGATGATAATAGTAAGACAATGAAAATTGACATTTTGTATTGTTTTGTGATGTCACATGATTTCTGATGACATCATAAAAAAAATCTTTTTTGCCAAAATGCTCCCTTCATAATAGCTAACAACTGTGCCAAAATTAAAGATCCTAGCATATACGAGTCAAGAGTTATGGGGGGAGGGGGCGTGTCGGAATGCCCGCAGTATTAAAGAGCCCAAAAAAGCCCAGTTCTAATAGGGTTAAGTAGTTTCCAACATTTTTAATCTTAACAATTTAGAATTAGCATGGTATGGTTTATAATTTTAAGAATTTTATAATATTCAATGTGTTTTATAGATTATTTCATTCCTTTGTGCTTTAAAGTTGCTTCACATCAGTTATTTTAGCATCACTCCTTTGTAATTCGAAAATATGTTCTACAGTTAGTTTACAAACTTTCTTACTACATTTTAGTTTGATTTTAATACATTTAGTGGATTTAAGTTAAAAAACTGGGAATGACAACAAAAATTGATAGTTGTAAAAGGTGTGGAGAATTTGTTGAACAATCTGCACCAATACAGATTTAAAGTTATCAGCAAATGTTTTTCAAGGACTGGTTTTGAAGAAACTAGTGTACCGTCTGTACTGTTTTTTCTAAAACCAAGTTCAAATTTTATTATTATTTCAATTTTTATTGTTTGTGTCACTATGTCCTTGTTTGTTTTTCATTCATTAATTTATGCCTGGAAATAGCATAAAACTAGTATAATATTCTGTGCAACTTACTTTGTTATGTCAGATTTTTGTAATTAATTTTCATACTTTCAAGCTTCATATAGGCAAATGTTAATAAGTGGACTTTTCTGTAATAAATATGCAAAGGTTGGCAAGTTTAGAATTTTTTTGTACTTCTCCAATCTTTCTGTGTAAATTCATCATACAACACCACAATTCTTCAATTTCATAATTTTGTAAATTTATGGTATAACAACATTTATTTTCTTTTGCTATGTAGATTCATATACAGGTATATACTGTAGTTTTTTATTCTATAAACACCAGTTTATCTGGATTCTTATTAACCCTTTGAGTACCAAGTACGTATATATATCTACGTCCTACCACCGATCTTCAAACCACCAAGGACGTATTATATACATCCTACCACCACTCTTCAAATATATGTGTCATGCTTAGTAGCATAGTGCCACCAGAAAGAAACTCAAAATTATTCATCCAGCAACCAAGGATGTATATACGTCTTATTCATGCTACTCTGAACAACTGTAAAATAATACACGTTATACTACATGTCACCAGAGGAAATCCAAAATTTTTAGGTATATGGATAAACAATGGAAAAGGACTTTGGAAGAGATTTCTGTTTTTCTGAATAAAGCTTCAAATATCATTTTATACCATAAATAATGGATTCCGAACAACAAAATTGAATGTTATTGCAATAGATGGGGTTCTTCTTCTGAACCAGCAGATTTTGTTAAATCTTCTAGAATATAGACATATATATATATGCCCTTGGTGGTCTAGCGAGAGAATAAGTAGATGTATATATATGTCCTTGGTGGCTTAGATGGTCTAGCATATTTTCATTGCAGTTGCTATGGCTCAGGAAATTTGTATGTATATATACGTCCTTGGTTGCTCAAGTGAATAACCTGTAAGTTCTACTGTGTCATATGGAAGACAAATTCATAAAGTACTGGTATTCAAAGGGTTAATGTTGCCAAGTTGAACTTGCTGACTTGCATCAGATTTGAAAGCCCTATTTCCAGTAGGGACCACTGCTAGCATGTATACTGAACCTGTAACTAAATTTTGCTGACTAACAATGAACACTGTTTTGATGTTGTATTTGTCACTGGATTCTATAAAAAGTTGCAGCAATTATGACGATGTGTAATCAATCAGATGCAAGCAGGAGAGGATAAAGAACAATGTAAATAAAACCTACATAACTGGCACAGATAAATTGTAGTGAAGATATGGTGTATAGTTAAATTAAGTTTCCTGTGCCCTCAGTTTTGAAAATCTGTTCTTTTGGAAACCGTAGGTTATAGACCTTTTCATATTAGCAGTGCTCGAAATAACGGCCAATATTTGATCACATAAACTCAATTACGATCGGTAGAAATCTCTTCTAGTGATTATAATGATCATCACAACGTTTTAACTCGGCCATCAGTGCTCTAGCAATCACATGCTGCATGTTGCTGCTTTTTCTAATGTGCCATATAGCAGCCATTTTTAATTTTGATGACTGACTTGTTTTCAAAGTGGATATTAATTTATTAGTTGTTTTATTTATTTAACCTCTATAAAATATGTTTACGACTTTGATCAAGGAGGTAGAGAAGAACAGAGAGGTAGAGAAGTTCTTCTCTACCTCCTTGCTTTGATGAAACAAAATAAAACTTTTGCATTTGAGATGTGTGTTCATAAAAAATAAAAAATAAAAAAATCTATTCAAGAAAGAAGTTATTTTAAAAACTTACAAGATGGCGGTGAGAAGTCAGGAAGTTGAAGATGATTAAACAAAAGGATCAATAACAGAATGAAGGCTTAATTAAAGATAAATATCTTGACTTGGTGTAAACTCACGTTTTTTACCAAAATGTTGATCAGCAGATTCCTAGCATGATCGGCCTAATTTACTGTCAGAAGATCAGAATAATTGGCAGGGTGCAATAAGTTATTTAGAGCACTGTATTAGGCGAAAATTTGAAGTTTGTTTTCATTAAAAAACGGACTTCAGATATGGATTCTACATAAAAAACTATGCTTATAGGGTGGATCCAATTTTTTTTGTCTTATGACCGTATCCCGCCAAAGCCTTCTTATAATTATGTTGATTTAACAACCCAAGCTAATCATTATATCGTTATGATGTTGTTGAATATATTCTAACAGTTAATAATGCATCCCAGATTTACTAATAACTCTAAAAAAAATTATATTTGTTTATTTTTTGACAAGGAATTCGAATCTGTAATCTGAATTTTCATTAAAAAATATACAGGATGTGCTGTTTTGAAAAGATAACTTAATATTGTGCAAGGTTTTATGAAAAGGAGGAACTGAATCACTGAATCACTGAATCAAATGCAAAACATTCATACAAATATAATAGAAAACTAAGTGCTGTCTGAATTGAATTATTATTACTTATAATATATACTATTCCTTCTTATTTTTTATATCATCATGATAGATAAAAATTAGCAACAAAAAAGAAGAATATCTGCACACTCTATTTACATGTAAGTTATTTTTAATATTATATATTTTTTGCATAGGAAGTTTTGAAATGAACCGACCTTCTCCTTTAATAAAATGAGATTATAATTATCTGAATTTAGCAATGCATGTTATTTCATGATCTGAGCTGATGAGGTCTAAATTTAGGTGATGAGATATAAGAGTTTTGATAAAATGAGATTAAGGTGTGTAGTCAATGATGGTGGTTCTTGAACGTACTTACTAGAACAGAACATATACCTAAACATTCACAATAGCATATCAAGTACTGAGTGTAGAATTTTGGAGTTTGTAGCATATTTTTTTAAAATTTATCAACATGAAAACACATTTTCAATTGCTGTATTTAGAAGTGAATAACATTAAATTTATTCATTTAATTATATTTTAAAGTTTCACTTAATAATTAATTCTATTTTAAAATGAGCCTTAAAAAACAAACTGCATAGTGGCAGGGAAGAAGAAGAACCACTATAATGTGGAACCTGTAAACAAGCATTTATTATTATTATTATTATTATTAAATGAGTTTTTTTCCCTAACATATCAAAGGTTTACTGTGTATCATTAGAACTCCAAAGAAGAGTTAAAATAATAATAACAACCTTCCCTTTAACCATTTAAATTTTAATGGATAACACAAGTTTATTTGAGACATCAAGGCTGCGTTTTAGCAAGCAAAACTCAGAAGCCATATTTTTTGTTACTACTAAGCCTGCACAAGCAGGCCACACATCTAAACTGACTCGATATGGATAAATCCAATCGGCTAAATGGACGTACACTCTGGAGACTCATTCTATAGATCTTAGAGCTGCAAAAAATGAATGAACAGGCTTTGGATGTTTATTACCATGCTCTGCGCAACGATTTAAAAATTGTCCATGAAGTGGAGGAATTTTGTAAAAAAAAGACAAATGTTTTATCAACACTACGAGACTTTACATGTTCTGTTAATAATTTGCTGTAAAACATATATAAATTTAAGCCAATTAAGCTATTAGCTCTTCTTGTGTATTATTATAATTATTATAATATATATCATTATTCATCTAAGTTCATCTAAAATTTATCAGTTTATGTTGGAGTGGGAATAAATAAACTGGTTATGTTTGTTTACATGACTAGGCTAGAAATGATCTTCTTGCTAATTTCATTTTTTGTGATTGGATTCATTATAGCATAACTCCATTGCATTATGTGTGTTTACTAAGCTTGTGTTATATACACCTAACCATAAGTAAATTGTATGTGGAAGATAATTATTAGTGTTTTTCAGTCCAGTATTTGAAGTCATGATATTATATTTATTGTGTCATGGACCTGGATGATTAATGTTGGGCTATGTTTTGAGAGATACCTTTCTTATCATTGGGCAGAGAACTTTCCAAGAAAGGTTTGAAATTTAAATTTCTTCACACCTCTGCAGGAAAAGCTTTATGATGTGAAAGACCATGGGGATAGGAATATAAAACTTCTCATCTCTACGGACAAATGTTTTTCAGATGTGAAAGTGACAATGCCATGTTTAGGACAGTTTGTGCATTTAGCTATAATGTGTCAATTCCCATAACTATCTATTAATTCCCGTTTTGGCATTTGTTCAATGCTGGTATCCATATATATATGGAACATTTTATGAGATACTATTAATATGCTTCTCTTCACTCATCGAGTTAATAATTTATTTGATTGTTCTCACAATATTTTGTTCATAATCTCTTATGCTCATATATTACTTCTGTCAAATCTACTATGGTCAAATTTGCAACTGTGGTCTGAGATTACTTTATTTTTTGTTATATTGCCAGTACGAACAGTACAGGCATCTTTTGATTGTTGATCAAGCAAACATTTTGACATACCAATACAATCTGTACACTGTGTACATCATGTTCATGTCTGCAAAACATTTCCCATGAAGGGGTGAAGTAAATAAATTTGGATCCTCCTTTTCATATAAAGAACTTTTTCACTGCCTGATATTGATAGAAGTATCTCTCAATAATGTAGCCCAACATTTAAAGGGGAAGTTCAGTCAAAAATGAAACTTTTCAGGATTAAAAAGCTTCAAAAATTAGAAACACCACTTTTTAAATTTTGAAAAATCTCTTTCTGTTTCTGAGATTATATTCAATGTTAAAGTTGGCACATTCATCACATTTTTTATTAGCAACAATTCTAAGTATAACATTTTAGGGAGAATGGCACTAATTTCAGCTATAATATCATGTGTGGCGAAGAAAAACTGCTGACAAAATGTATTTTCTAATAACTTTGTTTAAACCGCTTGATGAAGAGTTATGAAACTTTGTACACGGGTAGAGGTTATCCAGAGAATTTGTTGTACCAATGTATAACTTTAACATTGAATATCTCAGGAACGGAAAGAGCTTTTTCAAAAATTTAAAAAGTGGTGTTTCTCATTTTTGAAGCTCTTTAATCCTGAAAAGTTTCATTTTTGACTGGACATTCCCCTTTAAATCATTCCAGTTTATGATATGATAAATATAAAATGTATGTGCTTATTATTATATTAAATATATTACCAATTACTAAGAAAATAATCAACCTAATATGAAACAGAATATTTGATAATTTAAAAATGATATTGTTCTTTTCATTATAATGTATTATTATTACAGTATGTAATATTTATTTGGAATCATATGTCTGTCATCAAGGTATGTTTTATTGTTTTCTAGGATGCACTGTTGTAAATGCAGTCATTGGAATATTTCAAGACTTTGTAGAAAGCTTCAACAAGAAGTAAGTGATGCAATGCAAGCAGCATTTTCTTATTCAAGGATTAGCTCAGTGGTGGGGACATGGGCTCATAATCCAAGGGTTCCCAGTTTAAGCCGTACAACTGGTGATAATTAATGTTCAGAGGACAACCTCTCTGTTAATACTTAGGTCAATTGCAGAGTTGTCGGGTTGAGCCATGGCACATTGTTTGACTCGTAGAGCTGAGGGGAGAGTTTGTGTAGCAGGAATGATTGCTTTAAATGCTTTTCTCAAATGGTTGCTTTAAATGACTTCGCTCCTGGCCCCTTCTGGAAAGAATTGAAATTACAGAGGATAGCTACGTATTAATAATAGGTAGTAATCACAACAATAAATTTCAAATTTCTTATTCTTGATTAGAAACAATCTTCTTAAAATGTTGATTGATTGTTTGTACATTGTTTCTTTTTTAACACAGCAAAAGTTTCTAATGATTATAGAGACATTTGTTTAACATTTTCTTTATTAACAAACCTGGCACACTTTCTTTTTTTTAAATTAATTTCTATAGGGGATTAACTAGACAAAAACTTGTTTATCAAAGCAAGTATGCTGGATAAAAGTTTTCTTGGAAGCAATTGTTACTAGTAAATCTGAAGCAGGGCGGAACAGGGAAACAAAACTTAAATAAAATTTGATTAGGACATTACTGTAGCACCATTATGGTCATAAAGGTTTTAGACCTTGTTCAGATGTTCTTATTGTTTTGTGAGCACATTGTGATTGTCAACAAATCCACATTCTTTAGCAGGTCATTCATTAATAAACTATGTGCAACCACAAGTCATTGATATTGTTTTCAAATTTAAAGGTTAAGTAAAAATCATATGCTGTTTTTGTTTTTTAAGTCATGATGTAATTTCTCACACTCTACATGATTCAGTTCCCATTTGAAATTAGAAACAGTTATTATGCATTGTATAATATTTTTCATTTTGAGTTCAACAGCTTCCTTGAGAAGTAACCTAAACTACACTTGAATTTATAATAAATTTTGGTTGATATATATGTAGTCAATATCAATATGGAAATATTGTTCTAGTTGTTACTGCAGATGTTGAACATGATTTTGCCAGACTATTTCTTATACATAAAGCAGTTTAAAATAAGAATACAAACTAAACAAAAGTCATAGTATGAGTAAAACTAAGTTTCTGAAAAATTAGTTGAACCAATCCCTTTTAGCATAATCTATTCCGTCTGTTTCCCTGAGATCTCGTACAAAAAAATCAGCAATGATGGACCGTTAGTAAAATAATGTAAGTGTATTCACTGAATACTGTTCTGAGGTGTGCGGTGTTTTCTTCCCTGACAAGTTATAGTTTATTACATACAATAAGATTTAACGTACGGTAGATTTCTTGGTAAGATGTAGTTTAAAAAATTTGAAAGAAGAGTATGAAGACAAGTACAGACGAATCCAGTTGAGTAATAATAATAATTCAAATTTAAAATTTGCGTGTGAAAAGAAAGCAGCAAAGTATATTTATTTGTCTTCAAGATAAGCAAGTCAAAAAATGTTTTAATGAATATTTCAGCAACACTCCTATGATTACTAAACCTGAAAATATTATGAATCCCCTCAGCGCTAAGTTAATGATATTTTAAACAACTTTTTTATGCTAACGATTGTTTGTAAACCTTAATAAACGATGTAAATGAAGACAATCGTTTACGTATGAACGAAATCGCTAGTTTTGGGTATCGTTTAGCAGCAAAAGCAAATTTCAAGGCCTGAAAACCCGACAATTGTTGTAGACTAACCGTCTAGCTTTCATTAAAAAAAACCTGCATGTCTTCATTCTTTCTACTTATTGAGTTATCTATTTTTGAAATTACCGTAAAAAGTTTGAAGAATTTCGATACCTGCTGAGATCAATGACTCATTGTAAAAGGTGTCATATTATTTGAGCATGGAAATTATTGTTTCTTGTTTGGAATAGTCTAAATATCATCCTGAAAATTTCATGATGAAATAATATTTACTTCATGAAATATTAATGTTGTGTTGCTTATATACCCTTCCTGACAGTCAACTCACCTGGTTGTCAAAAGGTGGTTTTTCCATATAATGCCAAGCCCAGAGTGAAACATTTAATAAACAAATCCAAAGTATATTTTAATGATAATACAGTGAAACCTGGAAAAAGTGGTCTCTGCAGACAGGTGTTCTTTATGTATGATTTCTATGGAAAACTAAATGGTAGGACTATAAGATTTTAGACAGGTTTTCCTTATGAGGTGGCCACACAGGTTTGACTCTATTTAGGGGGATTAGGAAATATTTTATGTAATTTTTGATCTTCCAATTTTTTTAAATTGGTAGTATTTTCAAACCAATTCAAAAAATTAATTACCCATTCTTATGTAAAAACAGTTCTTAATTAAATTACTTATAAAGAAGTATGTATGTACAACATACTATAATTATTTACTCTTATTTATTTAAGTTCATTGTGTCAAGGAGAAGCAGTAGTACTGCAGCTATTAATGATCTTCTTGATGAGCCAACATATGCTGTCTGTAATAAAGACCCTGTAAGTATTTTGTTTAATTTGTGTATTAGCAAGCATGTTGCTGTTGCTGTTGTTGTTGTTGTTGTTTAAAAGGAAGACATTGTAACAACATCTTATTTATATGTCTATTATAATAGAATGTCTATTTACAATGTTTGATCTTTAAATTTTGTGACAATTATATGAATCTCTTATTATAATTGAAATTATTATTGACTGAAAGATGCAGTGATATTGTGGCCAGAACCAAGGGGTCATTGCAGTAGCCACTTTCAATGAAAAACAAATAGTTATTTCTTCAGCTTAATAGTTCCAGTTCTCTCTTTGTTATCACTGTCTCAGCTCCTTTAATCGTAGTTTTACTTTTATAAACATCATATTGCTGACTATACACATTAAAAATATTGTTGTTGTTTTCTTTTCTTTTTGTAAATGAATAATATAATAACATAAAATAAACAAACCACTTTTGTGTATATTTGTACTGTGGCATATACCTGGGACATCCCCCCTACATGTAAACATTTTATTTTTTTGATACTCTTCTTCTTGTTATACATACTGACACATATATTGACAGAATCTTAACATCGCTGTTTTTTGTTGCTGGAGTTCAGTGTTTGTTTATTGTGACATGCAATAACAGCAATTAATATGTACTGTTCTTATAAAATAAAAACTGAATCCATGCCCCCTGTTTTGAAAATCTACCACATGCCTCCTTTTTTGAAAAGCTACCACTGCACCTTTGGATGATTGGAGTAAGGTGGAAATTATAAGATTTTACAAGAAGGCAGTATACCTTACAGGGTTGCACATATCATTTTCAGCAGTTGTTTGTCTGCATACGTCATTTCCAGTAACCCAAGTAAACCTGTATGTCAGAGAACACCATATAATTTTACTATGTATGCAATTCATTAGAGCAATGGACAGAATGTGATCCATATTCACATACTTTTCAGCTCTCGTTGCACTTTATTCAACCCTTAAATTAGGGTTTTTTAGCATCTGCAAATAAAGTGCCAATGCCAAGTCATCAATCACAGATTTAAGTCAGCACTCATGTCAACAACATTTGTAAATGGCTTTGATGGTATTTTAACAGAGTGATATATAATATCTCAGTAAAACTGTTTTTTAACATAATAAATGTTCATTCATAGCACATAAAATTGCTGTAAAATTATGTTTTAACATGTTTAAATGTTTGTTTGTGTCAGTGTGCGTGATGTTTTACGGCAGACACTACAACTTTCTAACTTTAAGAGCTATCACGGGTGACCCTTTACAGCCATTGTTATGATTATTTTACGTTTAAAAGCATACTATGAGTGACAGCCATTACTATGATTTTCTTATAGTACGTGATGTTTTACAGCCACACTATGATTTTCTTACTTTAGAAAGCTATTGTCCGTGAGTTAACAGCTTTAAAAAATAATATTTTGTCAACGCTGTGGAAATCTAGCTGAATTACTATAAACCATGTTTTAAAATCCTGCAATTCTAAAATGGAAAAATTATAGGAAGAAAGAAATTGAAATTTTGAAAAAGATAAATGGTTTTTCCTTTATCATTTTCTTTTGGTTTATAGGGGAGGTGCTTGGTGTCTATACAACTTGTTTGCATGTACTGTATAATATAAAAATATAGAGCTAGATTATTCTGCAAGTAAAAGTTAATTTAGATTTTTTAACAAAAGCATTCAGAAAGGAACACGATGCCAGCTAAATAAATACATGAATAAAAATCTTTGTTTTTTTAATTCGAGCCACTTCTTCATTTTGCAAAATACACAATATAATTATAAATGGCAGGGAACACTGATACATATGACGCTACATATGTTTTTAAATAGTTTTCATGAATGTGATTGATCTAGATAAAAAGTATGTGAACGAACTTATCTTTATGAAAACGTGTTTGCAATGTTAATGTGACATGACGCTACATATTTTTGTAAATAGTTTTCACGAATGTGATTGATCTAGATAAAAAGTATGTGAATGAACTTATCTTTATGAAAACGTGTTTGCAATGTTAATGTGAACCTTTGTACATACGTACTCTTGTACATGGATTTGTGCAACCCTCCATGCTTTAAGCATTGTCTTCATATGCATTTTCTTCAGCAAATTATTGCAATAAAAATTTACCAATTTTTTTATGTGATTTTTACAAATTACAAATTAATATTGCAGAAACTTTCCTCTTTTTTAGACAAAACACACAAACAGTGACTACCTAAAATTCTACACAGTACCAAATGTTGATGTTCAAACTACTCTAGCTGATGTGATTCCAAGAAAATTCAAGGAATTGGTTAGTTCAAAGTCTCTATGTATGAAATGTTCTTTAAAACATGTCTACAGTGTTTTAATGAATGTGTCTTGAATGATTGCTTGAGGCATCTGAAAATTTATCAGTTGGTGTTGATATTCTATTATACTAGTTTTATATAAGATTCACCTTTTTTGAACTTTTATGCTTGAACTGTTGCTTTGTGATCATTTATTGTTCTTGTATTTAACTAAAATGGTGCCAATCAAAGAGCTGTTTAAGTAGCAACTATAAGTTAACATATATATGTTGGACAACAGAAGTTCATTAATACAGAAGAAATATGAATCTGCTTAACATGTTAATCGTATTCGCAATTCCAATAACCTTTTAAGGTTTCCACACAGAATAGAGAGCTTGGTAGTTCAATGATATGGAAATGGGGAATATGGTAATTAAGCATATTAAATTATTTTGACAAGTGAAGACATACACATTTGTAAGTCCATTTGTAAATTATTAAGACTGTGTTAAAAGTGTGAATGAGTACAAAAAGAAGGAAGAGAAAATACATTTTTCTAACAAACCGTTATGTTCATGACGTACTTAAAATTCTTTAAAAACTTTCACTTCATAACATTTACCCAATAAAGTTTAGTTACAGTTGCATCTGCGAGAAGTAACAGATAAAGCAATAGCCATTGAGACATTAAAAGACGAACTTTCCAGTAATAATAAATAGGTAATATAAAGTAAGTGAGTATTAATAAAAAGATAAATAAAAACAACAACCAGAAGTAAATAAATAATTCAATGATAATGTGCCATGAGCAATATACAATTATTCACTATTGCTAATTTACTATGAAGCCATTTTTGGACAGAAATATATGCCAGTCAGGAGAATGAAAGAAAGTATTGTTAATTGATGGCTCAATAGAGCACATTGATTATTCATCTCAGCGTGTGATTCCCCAATTCCCTATCTGGCAAGTATCTAAGTTCACAAGTACAACATGTTCCTAACAGAAGAGAAGACATCATTGAAGGTGCTGACATCATTGAAAGTGGTGACGTCATTGAAGGTGTTGACCGTCATCGAAGTTGCTGAGTAGGAGAAAGTTTCCTTCCACTTCCACAAGATTCTAAATTACAGAATCTCCATATTCAATTCAAATAAAGCAGGTTGAAAGAGACCTCAAAGTAATAACTATATCATAAGGACCTTTCAAACTTCTTTTTCTAGTCTTTACCCATGGTAGTTCTTATTTACATGCTGCTAAAATGTAAATGTTATTTAAAGAATTTTTTTTAAACAAAAGAACCGCCCTCCTAAGCGAAAATTTTGTGAGTTTTTCTACAATCTTATAGGTAATACGATCATGTTGTTTAATTTTGAAAATATTTTTTTCCATTGCCATGCCATCGTTACCGGATTATTAACAGGTGGTAACATCAAAATGTTTAATTTGATAAAGTTCATATTAAAATGGAGGGAGAAGAACAAGATATACTAAATCTTGTCAAGTTATTGTATAAATATTCACTACACTCAAGAAGTAATTTTCTTACATTTGCATTTCCACCGCTATTAATTGTTATAGATTCTTATGTGCAAAGCGTTTCTTGTTTATATTGTTATATTAAATTGTAATCCTGTAAAAAGAATAAATAACAAATAAATGTATTTATATATATAATATGAAGTTATCATTTAAATTTCTCATAACTATATGTTTTGATATTTAGTGCTTTCTCATTCTTTCAGTCAAAGACTTTGCATGAAAGTACACTGATGATTCGACAACCAGCTCTTGATATAATTCGTTCATTGGGGGAGAATGATGCAAAATCTACTCCGAAATTCATCTTGTGTATCCTTCCAATGCATTATTTGTAAAGTTTTCCATGTTTGTTTATCTACTTATTTTTAGTAAAAAATAATCTCAATATTTTAGAAACTAATTAGTAACATTGACACATGTTAATTAATACAGACAAGTAATTGATATGTTGTGATATTTATATTTCACCATCAAGTTTAACCCTTTAATTCATAGTTTTCCCGGAAAGGAATAAAATCTTTGGTTAATTGTTTGCTATTTTGCTTTTTCCAGGAGGTTAATTATTGTCAATATAATGTTAAAGGTTTCCAATGGGAAGTTTATATTAACCAATTTTTTATTTATTTATATTTATTCGCTGTAATAAAATAAACAAACAATACATTATAAGTTACTAACTATATAAATAATAATAAATAAATAAATTTAACCAGAAATTAAATATAAAAATTATATGAATACATATGAATACATCACCTAACTCAGCCAGGATGACACAATTTACAGTAAACTGTATTTCTAAAAGTGGTCCCACATTAAAACATAATAACACATAAAGACATTCATCCAAATTATTAGACAGATAGGGAGAATCTATATTAATAGTAAATGAAAACATTGTGTTTATTATTAAGTTCATTGAAATAGTATTTCTTTAATTTATGTTTAAAACTATTAGCAGTGTTGACACTTTTTGTGCTATTAGGTAGTTTATTCCAAAGTCTAGGTCCTAAATATGAAATAGCTTTTTGCCAACTAACCTTATTACGTCTGGGTTGTAGTAGTTTGTTTGAAGATGTTCTTGTTTGTATATTATATTGGTCTGCAGATGTGAAGATTTCATCCATATACTTGGGCGATATATTATTTTGTTGTTTGAAAATATGTGTATTTACACATTGTTCAAATCTTTCCCTTACAGGAAGCCAATTTACAGCCTTAAACTCATTTGTTCCAATGTGAGATCTGTTACCCAGATTAAGGCAGAATCTAATGCACTTATTTTGGCAAATTTGGAGTTTCTTTGTGGATTTCTTAAATAGATTTGGATACCAGGCAGACACTGCATAGATATGCCAGGAGGTATGCTTTTGCATTAAAGGACAGATACATTTCATTATTGATTGGTTTGTTTGTTTATTGTTTTGAAATTCAAAAATTAAAACATGTAGGCTTCACAATAGTAATACATTTCTAGATATTTTTAATTTGTTATTCTGGCTCCTGAAAGAAAAGTACATTTATGTATTATGTGACTAGCACATTCATTGTGGTGTTATAAAATGGTGTAGTATCACTATGGACCAACAGGAGCAATCAGTAAATTGAATCCTTGGGCTACCGAAAAAGAAAAAAAATCCCTTTTATGCTAGTGCCTCATATAAAAAAGGAGATAAAAAAAGTTGGGACGAGG